>JANAVB010011152.1:0-107500 GCA_029216955.1 Iris pallida | reverse complement strand
TTACTTTATCTTATCGTATATCCTGCTCTGTTCTACATTCAGTATTTTCTTACCATGCCATGATATACAGTTACTCACATGCTCTACTTGCCTTTACATTGTACCTTGATTGGAGACTAAGTTCTGCTTGGGAGAAGAGTTACAACCCCGGTCTTTGTTTGGTTTAAGGGTTGTAACTCGGCTTCCGAACGGTTCCCAAGTTTTCATATATCTTTGTCTTGTAGTTCATTATACTGTCTCTTATAGAATTTGTCAATTCACATGGAACTGCTGTTAGTGTTTGTACTTGCTCATTTTCCTGACAGGATACCGTTATGATATTTTACAGATGACTCTGAGACTGACTGCCCGACCTACTATGGGGTTGAGTCTGATGGACTAGATTTAGACCGTGGCTTATTGGTAGAGCCACTGGACTTTGCTCACCCTGAGTAGCCTAGTTTAGTTAGGTTTGTCTGGCCTGCGAGCCAGCTAGTACATTTCAGTTTGTAGTAATACTTATATTATCTGAGACTCTGGATATTGTGTATAGCTCTGACTTATGGATCTTTGACTCATTTTCCTGTTTATTCTATCATATTTCCTTTTCCGTACTATCTACCTTAGTTTGATATATGTGATTGAGACTGTATTGCTATGTCACCTCCATTCGGAGTGTATATACTGTACAGGTACATTTATCTATTTTAGTCGTAGTATTTACAGACCCTATATACAGCGTTCTACCGCCGATACTGCGGCGTAGGCTGGACGTAACCACGTGCTCGTGCCCCTCTTCAGGGTGCGGGTCGTGACACATTTTTGTGGTGGCCCACGCAGGTCTCGTATCGTGATTAGTGCGATCTCGTAATGGTGCTCGACTTAGAGTACTAATTACGAGCCTGCGATTAGGACGTAGGACCTAGGACATGATAGGAGTTTCTCAATCATACCTAGGAAATTTTTGATCTTTTGATTATCATGATTATTCACCTTGTGTTAAATTAACTGTCCTTCTACTCATGTGCCATATTGATCTTCTTGTTTCAATTCGTCTCCAGGATGACGAAGACGCACCCGCAGGCCACTGGATCGAGTAGTTTGCCTGAGAGATCTGATCAGGCAGAGGAGAAGGTTCACGAGACTGCCTCCAGTGATTCTACTATTCTGGAGACCCAGACAGTTGCACAGGGAGGTCTACCACCTCCACCCCAGAGGGTTACGGTCGTTGTTCCGGAGATACTGCCGCCATCACCATCGGTACTGACGGATACGCATCATATGTTCCTTCTCCTTCAGCAGATGATGGAGACACAGCGGGCCCAGGCAGAGGCATCACAGCGCCAGTCGAAGGCGTCACACCGTCAGATCGAGATGCTGAGGCAGAGTATGGAGAACTCGCATCAGCTTGTGCTGGCAGCAGTAGAGAGAGTGGCACTGGGTACGGTGCAGGGCCCTACTGGCCAGCAGCCGTACCAGCAGCAGTCCAGGCCAGGGACAGTATTGGACTTCAGAGATAAGCTCCAGGGACTTTACAGGCACGGAGGGCATCCTCTATGCAGACGACTGGCTAGAGGATGTACAGCGGAGCATGTAGCTGGCAGAGCTTCCTAGAGCGCTTTGGGTTTCGGCCGCAGCCAGCCGATTCTTCGATATTGCGCTGACATGGTACCGCACGGATCCTCGTGCGTCGATGAGAGGGCTGACTTGGGAGAACTTCCGGAGGCTCTTCAAGGAGAAGTTCTTTTCGGACGTGGCTCTTACAGCATTGGAGGGCCAGTTCGTGGGTCTAGTCAGGGGAACTCGTCGGTGGACGAGTATGCAGCTGAGTTCTTCCGCCTTAGCAGGTTTACTCCCGATATGATCCAGGATGTGGGGCAGAAGGCTCGTAAGTTCCGCAAGGGACTTATTCATGCAGTGCGCACCCGCACCTCGGGTCGTCGTGACGCGACGTTCGATCAGATATTGATGGACGCACAGATCGCAGAGGAGGACTTCGGCCTCAAGCCGAAGAGGGGGGCGAGTTCCAGTGCGGGACCGGCCAAGCGCCCCCACATTCAACAGCAGCAGCAGAGGCCGTTTCAGCAGCAGCCTCTATTGCAGATTCAGCATGCACCAGTGCGTGCCCAGCAGCACCAAGGAGAGGGCCAGAGGCAGGCCATCCAGTGTGCCTTCTGCAAGAAGATGGGGCACACCCGAGAGGATTGTAGGATGAAGCAGGGAGTTTGTTTATTCTGTGGAGCTCCAGACCACCAGGTGAAGAACTGTGCTGCCCGTACAGCCAGACAGGCAGGCCAGGACGGAGTGCAGCAGGCTAGAGGAGGCCAGCAGGGGCGAGCTTTCGCCATGACAGTTGAGCCCACTCAGGCAGTAGCAGAGCAGATAGCAGGTTCCAATCTTTCGATCTCTTTTCCGCATTTGCCTTCTTATAAACTGTCTTAAAATTCGATTCTATCTGTTCTTCGATCGTTGGATGAAAATTGTTCTTGTGATGTGATTTTCTTCTGAGATAAGTTAGGTCGCCTCGATTATGAGATTTTAGAATACTCTAGGGTCATGCTAGCAGGCATAGTGAGGATATATAGTCGGATTATGGTCGTATTTCTTGGGTGTGGGAATTTAAGGTTTTTGCTGCCAAGCTAGCGGCAATGCAAAAATTTTAAATACCATAATTCTAGAGGTATGTACCTTAGTCGAGGACTCTGTGATTATCGTAGCCTTGCTCACTGGCATGACGGAGATTCTGAGTATCATGATGATTGGACAGACGCATACGATTATCGAACTGCATGATTTTTCTGTGTTTACTTTGTTTTAATTTTTGGAGGATAAATTCTTTTAAGGTGGATAGACTTATAGCACCCAGTTTCTATTTGAGAGTAATTTTAAATTTTATAATTTTAGTCATTTATTTCATGCTTGATTTTTGAGATTTTAATCATTTAAATTTAAGCCATGACTTGTGATTTTGATATTTACTATTGTTTGGTTTTAATTTCGAGGACGAAATTTCTTGTGGATAGACTTATCACCCTCACTTTTCCCAGTTAGGGGTAAAATGGTAATTTTCCATTTTTTAAATATTTTTGGGAATTTTATTTCATGAATATTATTATTTAATTATTATAGGAGTCGGGTTCGAATTTCATCGCATTCCGAGTTAATTCGGGATCCCGGTAAATTTCGACTTGAGCTGTAATTAGCCTGTTAGCTAACCATGGCCCACCACACTAAACTTTAGGGTTTAAGAGTTTGGACTAATCCTCCATGAGTAAATTAGTTTAATTATGATTTTTAATTATTTTTAGCAACTTCCTAAACCTAATTTGGAATTTATTTTGCATTAGGCTTAGGGAAGGGCAAACTTGTAATTACAAGTGCCCCTCACCCACACCCATGCCTTGCCATGGCCGGCCACCTATAGCTCCCCTCTCTCCTTCCTTCTCCACTAAGCAACACACACTCTCTCTCTCTTCCAAATTAAATTTTTTCTCAAGCCTTCTTCTTCCTCCAACAATCTAGGTATGCATTAATCTCTTCATTTAATTCTCTTTTGCATATAGTTCATTCACCATAAATGGAGAGGAGAAGATTCTCTACCATTTGCCCACAAATTTGTAGGTTTTTCATAGAAAAATAGGTTGATGATTTATTAGGATTAAATCATTTTGAGAGTGGTATATATATATATATATATACATGTGTATTTATGTGTGTGTATTTATATATGTATTTGTGTGTGTGTAGAGGAGGGTGATATTTGTGTCATGAGGATGAGAGTGGTGAGATGTGTGTGTGTGTGTTTATATATATATATATATATATATATATATATATATATATATATATATATATATATATATATATATATATATATATATATAAATACACTCTCATAAATATATATATATATATATATATATATATATATATATATATATATATATATATATATATATATATATATATATATATATATATATATATGGGTATGTATAGAATATATATATATATGTTATATAAATATATTAAATGATAGATAGATAATCTAGATAGATATATAGATAGATATTCTAGTTATGTATGTATATATATATCTATATATTATATATATATATATATATTTATATAATATATATATATATATATATATATATATATATATATAATATATATATAGATAGATAAAGGAAGAAAAAAGAGAAGAAGAATCAGTAAGCAGCAGCAGCAGCAGCAGCAGCAGACCTGGCTGCTGCCAGTCTGAATCCCCCCCCCCTTTGGGCCTTTAAGGCTATTAACCCCCCCCCCCCCCCCCCTCACCTATATATATATGATGTATATATATATATATATATAATATATATATATATATTATATATATATATATATATATATATATATATATATATATATATATTACATATGGTTAGAATCGTAGAGAAGAGTAGAAGAAGATTATGGAATGAGAAATTAGAAAAGAATTAGAGGTTAGAAGGAAAGATTGAAAGAAGTTAGAAGAATAGGAAAAAGGCTAGAATAGAAATAAGGGAAAACCGAGTTAGAGGGCGAAACGGAGTCCGGAGTATCGGAATGAGTTGAAACTTGGCGTGGGGCATGAATACGTGATTTAGATTTTGCGGGTAGGCTTCCGGGTGAAATTCGGGCTTGTAGGGCGCCGGTATCGCGCCGTACCATTCTGTATCTTGAAATATTCAAGATACCGGCAATGGGCCGTAACATGGACTAGATGTCCATTTTACTTAGGTATCTTGGTAGGTAATATATGTATAGGATAGTACTTTACTACCCTAGGGAGCTCGGATCAAAATACCAAGCGTAGGTAGGCTAACTTGATAGTTGCCGAAGCTAGAATTTTACCCTTTTTAAGGGTAAAATAGGATATTGGCCTACGGCCAAGATATGAGTTTCGAAGTTCAAGATGGACTTGGATATGGGTTGTAGAGATTGGTAATAGTTAGAAATAGTCGCCTAGACCTAGTCTTGACCCCGGTTGAACGGTTGACTTTTTGGACCAAAAGTCAACTATGGGTCAACGCTTTACCCAATTTAGTCCCAATTTTCATTAGACTTGTGCAGTTGACCAAAAGTCAACTATTAGTCACCATTGACGTAGGGTTGACCAGGGTTGACCTGGAGTTGACCAGAGTTGACCAGGGTTGACCAGTTGACCAAAAGTCAACTGTAGGTCAACTTTTGACCCCGTTTGACTTTCTTCGACTTGTTTTGACCTGTGATGCCTGGTATGACCTAGGATTGACTTGGTTAGGCTTAGATTGACTTGATATAACTTGATTTGACCTAGATTGACTTGACAGGACTTAGTGTGACTCAATGAGACCGAGTTTGACCTAGATTGCATATCATTCATTGTAAATCATTCCTAAACTTGTTTAAACCTAAATTAACTTACAGTATCTCATATTTAGGTCTTCTGATACCGCTCTGAGTATTGATATACCATACAGCTCAGGACAGCAGGCGAGTACATTCACTGTAGTTTTTATTGTCATGATATCTGTTATATCCGATTCAGTTGTAGTGTCTTACTTGATTCCTAACATGATGGTTCACGGACTAGTATATGTCGGATCCTGTCATGAGATGTTGTTCCTAGGTTACTTGGTATATTGGTACATGACTCGACTTGTTACTTGTACTTGTATAGACATGGACTTGGGAGTGGGCTGATCACCTGCTTTTGAATCCCGTGTCATGACGTGTTATGTCCGGATCCTTTATACTATTCGGAGATAGGGAGTTATTAGTGGTTGTGTGATCAAATTCCCATATTGTTCTACTGTATACATTGTTCATAGCTATATCCTCGTCTCACGACGGGTAAAGCCTTACCTTACATCGTTCATAGCTTTCCATGGTGACCGGCCTTACCGTTCTATTGTACTCATTGTTCATAGCCGGTCGGATGGAAAGCCTGATCATGTTTCCCAAGCCGATCACATAACGCTCTAATAATTCAAATCACATTTTATATTTTATCTTATCGTATATCCTGCTCTGTTCTACATTCAGTATTTTCTTACCATGCCATGATATACAGTTACTCACATGCTCTATTTGCCTTTACATTGTACCTTGATTGGAGACTAAGTTCTGCTCGGGAGAAGAGTTACAACCCCGGTCCTTGTTTGGTTTAAGGGTTGTAACTCGGCTTCCGAACGGTTCCCAAGTTTTCATATATCTTTGTCTTGTAGTTCATTATACTGTCTCTTATAGAATTTGTCAATTCACATGGAACTGCTGTTAGTGTTTGTACTTGCTCATTTTCCTGATAGGATACCGTTATGATATTTTACAGATGACTCTGAGACTGACTGCCCGACCTACTATGGGGTTGAGTCTGATGGACTAGATTTAGACCGTGGCTTATTGGTAGAGCCACTGGACTTTGCACACCCTGAGTAGCCTAGTTTAGTTAGGTTTGTCTGGCCTGCGAGCCAGCTCGTACATTTCAGTTTGTAGTATCTTTATACTTATGGATATTGTGTATAGCTCTGACTTGTGGATCTTGGACTCATTTTTCTGTTTATTCTATCATATTTCCTTTTCCGTACTATCTACCTTAGTTTGATATATGTGATTGAGACTGTATTGCTATGTCACCTCCATTCGGAGTGTATATACTGTACAGGTACATTTATCTTTTTTAGTCATAGTATTTACAGACCCTATATACAGCGTTCTACCGCCGATACTGCGATGTAGGCTGGACGTAACCACGTGCTCGTGCCCCTCTTCAGGGTACGGGTCGTAACACGTTTTTGTGGTGGCCCACGCAGGTCTCGTGTCGCGATTAGTGCAATCTCGTAATGGTGCTCGACTTAGAGTACTAATTACGAGCCTGCGATTAGGACGTAGGACCTAGGACATGATAGGAGTTTCTCAATCACACCTAGGAAATTTCTGATCTTTTGATTATCATGATTATTCACCTTGTGTTAAATTAACTGTCCTTCTTTGATAATCTACTCATGTGATCTCCTTGTTTCAATTCGTCTCCAGGATGACGAAGACGCACCCGCAGGCCACTGGATCGAGTAGTTTGCCTGAGAGATCTGATCAGGCAGAGGAGGAGGTTCACGAGACTGCCCCCAGTGATTCTACTATTCTGGAGACCCAGGCAGTTGCACAAGGAGGTCTACCACCTCCACCCCAGAGGGTTACGGCCGTTGTTTCGGAGATACTGCCGCCATCACCACCGGTACCGACGGATATGCATCATATGTTCCTTCTCCTTCAGCAGATGATGGAGACACAGCGGGCCCAGGCAGAGGCATCGTAGCGCCAGTCGGAGGCGTCACACCGTCAGATCGAGATGCTGAGGCAGAGTATGGAGAACTCGCATCAGCTTGCGCTGGCAGCAGTAGAAAGAGTGGCACCGGGTACGGTACAGGGCCCTACTGACCAGCAGTCGTACCAGTAGCAGTCCAGGCCAGGGATAGTATTGGACTTCAGGAAGATGAGCTCCAGGGACTTACGGAGGGCATCCTCTATGCAGACGACTGGCTAGAGGATGTACAGCGGAGCATGGAGCTGGCAGAGCTTCCTAGAGCGCTTTGGGTTTCGGCCGCAGCCAGCCGATTCTTCGACATTGCGCTGACATGGTACCGCACAGCTCCTTGCCACGTGTGAAGGTCTTTAATTGCCTCCTAGTTCATTTCAGCGCCGTCTTTTAGAGGAAAATCCCAAGGGCCGGTTCATTAATTCTTTTGGATTTTATGCCCTAGGTGAATCTTGGGAACGAAACCCGAGGAGTCGGTTTCGCCTTTTACGAGGCGGTTACTAGTCCACATGTCCTCCTTCTCTCGTCCTCCTATAAATAAGAGGAGTTTGGAGAGAGAAAGGGCTTCTTTACTTTCTCTTTTTCCTCAAATTCTCCCTATCCCGATCGTCCTTTTCTTCTCTGATAACTAATGGCTCCCAAGAAGATCGTGGCATCAAAGGGCAAGAAGGCGGCCTCTTCATCGATTGCAACGAAAGGCAAGAAGACTACTTCTGCCTCAACTGCGGACGTTCCTCCGTCGGTCGTCGTACCCGATGTTTATCCTGACGTTCACCCTCCCATTATTGGTAAGGACATTGTATGAGTTAAAGAACCCTAACTGCTATGGCTACGTCGCATATTTTATGTACGAGCTTTTGCGAGCTTCATGTTCGTCTCATGGCTGAGCTGCATAAGAATAGCCATTATGTCCGCATACGTGCTTTGCCGACAAAGCCGCATAAGCAACGTTGAGCCGCATGGACTTTCTCTGAACGGAGCCGCATAAGTGTTCTTCTGAGTCTTGAGCCGCATGAGGCTTGGAGCCGCATAAAGCTTCATTAAATTGGAACCGCATGGGTGTTTTCTTGAGCCGCATAAGGCTTGGCAGCTCCCAATCATCTCTTTTTTTATCCATCTTTTTAACTTATCTTTCTCTGTCTTCTTTTCAGTACATCTGCCGATAAATGCTGCTGAAGAACTCCTGGTGGGTAGTGCTCTGGGTTATAGGTACGACCATATTGTTCAGCATATGGCGGATCAGTTTTCGAGTGACGAACCTCCGGCTAGACTGAATGCCATTAAGAACCAGCTTTTTCATTTCCTTAACGCCATGATGAACTCCGAAAAATTTGAAGGGGAATATTTGAAGCCTGCGTTCTTTTTTGGAGACGTCTTGACTGTGGAGAACAGTCATGTTCTGGAGGTGTCGAAGAATTGGAGTTTTGTTTCTAACGGGATGGCGATCCGTATTCCCCAAATGGAGCGACACTTCCCATTATCTTGGTTCAACATGCTCCCATTGGACCGGATGATGGAAGAGACTTTAACCCCTACCCGCGGTGGGATGTTTGTGGGAAACATCCATTATAACAACAGTCTGAAGTCAGTGACTGCCGACAAGGTACACACCAGCTGTTCTGTAACGGGATTGGTCCCAGGTACTTTCTTGAATGTGGCGGGCCCCAACTTTACATTTTCTACCGCCGATACTTTTTATAAATCAACTTGCTCGGAAGCGCTCCTACCCCGTTGGCCGGTTGATGCTCCCCAGTTGGATACATCCTATTCCCTCGTGGACCAATCTGTCTATGTGGATCTTGCAGAAGTATCAGGCCTTTTTGTGTGAGATTGGCCTTTACCATGCTATTCGAGGCACCAGTCATGGCTTATCCATAAACAAGAAGTTGTTCATGTCTCTGTTGGAGATGTATAACTGCCGTACGGGAACCTTCTATACACCCGTAGGGAAAATGGGACTTGCGCTCCATGAAATGCACGCGGTCTCCAAGCTTCCTTGGGGGGATGAAGCTTTTGAAGCGTATACTCCCACTAATAAGGAATTCGAAGATTTGGAAAGACGGTATCCCGGCTTCGTGGCTCTTTACCAAGAGATATTGTGTCACTATAGCACATGTCATCAGATAGCCCGAAAGGATAGCAACTCGGAAGGGAATGCTCTCCACACCAAGGACTGGGTATACTATCTCTTCCCGATGCCTCAGGTCGAGTTACCTCTCGTCGCCCTCGATCCCGGGAGGCGGTTAAAGACTTGGTGTCGTCGGCTAAGAGGGTGGCCACCACCAGTGACAGATTCGGAAGTAAGACTGACTCTTTTGGTTACTTTTACCAGGATACCCAAGAGCTGTCAGAGAAGGCGCTCCTGGCGGAATTTTTGATGATATGGCTGCAAAATTGTGTAGTCTCTGGAGGGGCTGGTTCTATTGAGAGAATCAGTCGTAACTTTATCCTTTCGGCTGTGAAGTTAGTTTTGCGAATCAGGCTAGCTCTCCTCCCAGCCATGGTGTGCATCATACATCGTGGCCTTCGTACCTTCACATCTAAGGTCATCGCTCGCGACGTGACCAAGGATTTTGAACGGACCGAGTTGCCCTATCACTATTTGATGGGATGGCTGTTGATGCATTATCCGTCTTTGATGAGACCGGGCTCTGAAGACGGTGTAACTGATGATGACGCATTTATCTTCCGTTACCGTGATGAGCCTTGGGAGTATGAGACCATGCGGGCTTGCCGGATGGCATTGGCGGGGGCAGATATGTATCATATTTTTGTATCCGTCCCTCGCTTTACTGCTAAGGATATAGAGGCTGTACATCTTAACGGTATTGTGCCCCCTCAACTTCTGGATGGCCAGATGCTCCTGTGGCTGCGTAACATCCGCCCCGCACATCTGGTGTATCGTAACTGCAATACTGTTTTTCTGGAGCCTTATCTGCCTAGCAGGTTTGTCCGGCAGTTTGGATACAGCCAACTTTGTCTAAACAACCCCAGCTCCTGTCTGGGTTTTGAAGGTAGCCTTCTTGATGGTATCAGGGCTTGGAAATACTATGATACATTCCATACCCGTACCATTTTCTCGGTCCCTGCCATTAAGGCGTCAGTAGAGATCTTGTACATGACGGCTTTGTATCATGTCATGGCGAACAAACCTCCGATCGGTTTTAACCCAGATGCCAGTTTTATTGTTGGTACCGGCCTGGAGGAAGGATCTCAAGGGTCCAAGAAGAGAAAGACTAGAGTCGAAGTGCCAGATTTGGATTTCGCTGCTGAGGATGATGAAGGCAACGAGCATGATAGAGATGACTCTATCCTTCCAGTGGCAGACGTAGAGGTGGATCAGCCGCCTATTTTGTCAGATGAGATATTGGGGGATCAGTCACCCGTTGCGCCTGGCCCTACTCCAAAACGTAACAGGCAAGTTTCTCCTGTTGGCGGTATTCCTCGTTCTCGAAAGTTGGTTGCGACCAGACACCGTCAGCTGACTATAAGAGAAAGTTGAGAAGAAATTAACCCCGCGTCAGAGGTAACCAAGCCACTCTCGACCCTTCCTTCCTTCTTTCCTTTTAGCTTCGATTTTAATCATCTTCTTTCCTTCTTGTAGGTGTCAAGAGAAGAAGAAGAGTTTCAAGATGCCGAGGTGGTAACCCGGGATGACGGGGATTTTAATGAACCTGTCCCTGAAACTGCTGAATTTTATCAAGATGACGTTGATTGCGTCGTACTTCCCTCCAGGGTTGCTGGGATAGAAGAACCCGCTGAATCTAACTCGGGTAAGGAGGTCATGTCAGCTACGCACGAGCTGCAGCCTCCATGTTCCTCTCCTGGTAAGATAAGCCGGATCTTATCCCATGAGGAGGCCTATCTGCTCTATCATCACATCCTTCAGGTCACGTTGACTGACCATTGTTCTGGGCATACAGGTCCGACCTCTCCGGTGCTAAGGATGGACACTATTAAGATGAACTATATCGAAGGGCCACCAGTGGAGAGGAGTAAACTTCCTCCTCTTTCGGCTCGTCTTGAAGGGCCTCCTGTTGGCTCGAGTTCAGAAAATCGGGTGATGGGACGGCCAGGGCAGGGGACGACGGTCCTTTCATCCTCTTCTGTTTAGGTGGCTCCGAGGGTCGACCTCTCTGCCTTACCGAGTATCGAGGCTCTTCGGGTGGCGGAGGAAGAGTTATCCATTATCCGTGCGTCGTTCTGCTCGGATTCCATCCTCCTGGTGGCAAGCTCTAGCATCACTCCTCTGATATTGCCAGCCACGCTTCCTCTGACGTCGTCCTCTACAGAGGTCTTGGATGACGCGTTACAGGACGTAGTTGCCAGCTTTCACCGTCATTTGAGGAGGGGAATAACGGCTACTGTGGAAAGAGGGACCTCTTTTGTCTTGTCCCGGTAATGCGCCCAGGGTCAAATTGATATCCTTAAGACTCTTCTTGGTGGTGCGGGGCTGGCGGCACTCCTGGAGACGAAGTTATTGGAGACTGAGCAGCTGGTGACCCAGCTGCAGGTGCTGCGGCAGGCTGATTTGTCCGCTGTTATAGATCGGGAGCGTGGTTCTCTTATTGCTACTATAGAGAAGACAAGGACTGCTCGGGATAAAACCAGGCCGACCGTACTGAAGGACCTTCACGATCTGTCTAATCGATATGATCAATTGAGCCACACGGGCGACGATGTCATGGCTCGGGAAGCGGCTGCCTTCCGTGGGATCACTGACACGCGAGAGCAGATCCGTGAGCTTCAGAGGAAACTAACTTTTTTGGAGTCTGAACTTGAGGCTGCCCGTATTGATAAGGAGCTGATTATTCAGGAGGCTGACAGAGTCAATCGGGCTTCGACTGACCTGAAAGTTGCTCTGAAGAAATTGGAAGATGACTGGCAGGAGCTCATAGGCTTGGATGATGAAGAGCGGTTATCCCGGGAGGCTGTGTGTCGAGTTAAACAGCGACTCGAGCAGGAGGCCATCTTAGTGAAGAATCGTCTTTTGGAATTGTGTAATGCTGAGCTATAGTCGGCCTTTTCTTCTTATTTTGTTCCTGTTTTCTTTTTGAGAGGGACGTGGTCCCAAAAGATGTAATACTTTTTTCTTCTTTCAAATAAAGAGTACTTTCCATTCTACCCTTCATTTGCATTGCTTGTTGTGCTTGTGATATGATAGTGGTGATGTTTTCCCCGCCTAGGGGACTTATTTATGGACTTATTACCCATGGCATACCTTGGTTTTAGGTACGGATAACAAGTTTGGTTAGGATATCTGAGACAGCCATGGCAAAGTGGTCATGGGTGCTCTTGGTATCGGAAAAAAGAATGCCGTAGAGCAGCTGGGCTCCCGGGGCATGATGAGATGCTTATGCTAAGAAACTTAGCAGAGAATATTTGTGGGCCTATTATCCTTGGTGTACCCTGGCTTAGAATACGGATAATAGGGTAAAATGGAACGGACATATTTGTTCAGAGGTTATGAGGACATGGCAAGCATGAGTGTTTTATCGTAGAATCTTCCTGCTCAGAGGTAATGAGGATATGGCAGGAGTGAATTCACGGAGGATATTTGTGGTCAACAGAGGACATTTATGGTCAACAGAGGACATTTGTGGACCTATTATCCTTGTCGTACTCTGGTTGTGGGTACAGATAATAGGTTGAAAGGGAATCGACATACTTACTCAGAGGTAATGAGGACATGGCAAGTATGAAGGTTTCTTCTACGGAGCCTTCCCATTCAGAGGTAATGAGGACATGGCAGGAGTGGGCTCAATGAAGAGGGGGTACATAGAACGACTCAGAGGTAATGAGGACATGGAAGTTCTATGTAGGGGGTGATTTGTTTTTGGCGGAAGTGAAACGACTCAGAGGTAATGAGGACATGGCCGTTCTGGTAGTTTGTGGATCGATTACCCTTTTTGTGCACTGGGAGTGCGGGTATTAGATCATGAGGGAGGATCTCTTCCAGAAAAAAAGTTTAGAGGTATGATCATACATGACTTACTATCTGAAAGAGTGACCGGGATGTGAGTTCAGAGGCACCAGCGGGTACATGACTCGATATTATGAAAGTGTGAGTTCAGTGGCACCAGCGGGTACATGACTCGATAATCTGGGATGTTGAGTGTGAGTTCAGCGGTACTAGCGGGTACATGATTCGAAAATCTAGAAATGGTGAGTGTGAGTTCAGCGGTACCAGCGGGTACGTGACTCGAAAATCTGAAAGGTTGTAGGGTGAGTTCAGCGGTACCAGCGGATACGTGACTCGATAATCTGGAGAATTATGGGGTGAGTTCAGTGGTACCAGCGGGTACATGACTCGATGATCTGGAGAATTGTGGGGTGAGTTCAGCGGTACCAGCGGGCACATGACTTAATGATCTGGAGAATTGTGGGGTGAGTTCAGCGGTACCAGCGGGCACATGACTAGATGATCTGGAGAATTGTGGGATGAGTTCAGCGGTACCAGTAGGCACATGACTCGATAATCTGGAGAATTGTTTAGACATAATATTTCTTTAGGAACTTGCCGTTGACGGGCAACATGAGCAAATCCCCGTTTTGCTTGGCTAGGCGGTAAGCACGGTTGGAGAATACGGCCTCGATGATAAATGGACCTTCCCATTTTGGCTGAAACTTGTCGGCGGTCTTATGAGTCATAACTATCGGCCTCCGGACTGCCAGAACAAGATCGCCCACTTGGAATGTTCTGATTTTAACCTTCTTGTTGAAGGCTCCAAAGATGCGTGCTTGGTATAGTTCGATCCTTTGTTGAGCTAGGAGGCGCTTTTCATCTAAGGCCTCCAACTCTTGTAGTCGGCGTCGGTAGTTATCATTCATCGTCAATTGATAAGGGAGGGTGACGCGGAGTGAGGGTATTTGAGTCTCTAATGGGAGAACTGCCTCACTTCCGTACACCAGGGAGAATGGTCTGTTCCCGGTAGCTGTTCGGACTGTAGTATGGTACGCCCATAAGCATTCACCAAGCTTCTCGTTCCAGTCGCATTTGTTGGACGATACAAACTTCTTGAGTAACTTGATGATGGTCTTGTTGAATGCCTCTGCCAACCCGTTTGCTGCCGGGTTGTATGGTATCGAAGCAATATTCTGGATGCGATGCTTGTCGCAGAACCGATAGAAGGCGTGGCTTGCAAACTGCGGACCATTGTCGTGGATGATCCTTCGGGGCAGTCCAAAGCGATAGATAACATGATGCTTGAGGAAGCTGATCACGTTTGAGGTTTTGACTTCTGCGAGTGGAACAGCTTCTGCCCATTTGGAGAAGTAATCCGTGATCGCAAGTATGAAGCGATGTCCACGGAAGGAAGGTGGAGTAATCGGACCGATCATGTCCATTCCCCATGCTTCGAATGGCCAGGATGCCACTGTCGGATGTAGAAATTCGGATGGTTGGTGGATGAAGTCCGCATGGACTTGGCAGGCTTTGCACTTGCTAGCATAGTCTATCGTATCTGCTACCATCGTGGGCCAGTAGTAGCCCATTCGGCGAAGACGGTCTTGCAATTTAGGGCCAGGCTGATGGGCCCCGCAAACACCATCATGAGCTTCTCGTACGGCTTCTTTGGCTTCTGCGTTTGACAGACACCGAAGCAATACCCCATCATAGGATCGGCGATACAGCATTTTCGTCTCTGTATCGTAGAAGAATCTGAAAGAACGCCGTCTGATGGAGGTGGCTTCCTTCGGGTTCTCGGGCAGGATGTCGTAGACGACGAAGTCAATGAATGGTTGTCTCCAATCTAGGACATCGTCTATCGTCTGAGCGGAATAACTCACCACGAATTGAACGTTGTTCTTGGGGCAGACCAGTTCGTGGCCTATCACGTCCACCGATTGATGAGTATGATTTGGTACTGCTAGGGAAGCGGCCAGACCCGCTAAGGCATCGACTTCGATATTTTGGAGTCTGGGAACATGTTCGATGAAGAACCCCTCAAACGACGAGATGATGTCGATCGCTATTTGGTGATAGGGGATCATGTCTTCGTGGCGAACTTCGTATGAGCCCCGGATCTGATTGACGATTAACTGAGAATCGCCGTATGCTTCAAAATATTCTACCTCCAGCTCCCTTGCAAGTTGAAGGCCAATAACCAAAGCGTTGTACTCGACCACATTGTTAGAGCAGGGTTCTGTGAGAGAATAAGCACGATTGATCACTAATCCGAAAGGAGAAACCAGCACCACCCCGACTCCGACGACGATGTTGCCCTTGGGTCCAGTTCTCGAAGCACCATCGAAGAACATTCGCCATATATCATCGTGGGAGGTTGCATGCGAGTCGACGACCTCATCTGGGATGTCTTTATATATTCTGGACAACTCCGAGCCCGGGTGGGCTGCCAAAAAGTCTGCCAGGGCTTGGCCTTTGACCGTCTTTTATGGGACGAAGATCATATAATAGGGGATAACAATATTGCCCATGTAGCGAGGCGAGAGCTGAGTGCCCATGGTTTAGTCATGAGGACACTGAGAGGGTTGACTCATGAGATCACATGTATTGTTTGTCCGGTGACATAGTGCCGCGTCTTCTGAATGGCGAATACCAGGGCAAGGCATTCCTTCTCCACAGCGGTGTATCGGTGCTCTGGCCCAATCATCATTCGACTGAGGTAATATATGGCTTGCTCATGGCCTGCATCATTGTTTTGTGCCAACAGAGCTCCGAGAGAATGTTTTATTGCTCGTACGTAGAGCAGGAATGGTTTTCCAGCAACCGGGGCCACCAGGACTGGAGGGTTCGACAAATATTCTTTGATGCTGTCGAAGGCCCGCTGACATTCTTCGTCCCATACGAACGAGACGTCTTTCTTCATGAGGTGGGTGAATGGTCGGCATCGCCCGGAGAGGTTAGAAATGGACCTCCAAATGTAAGCTAGCCTTCCTTGAAGGCCTCTGAGTTCGCAAAGATTTCTCAGGGGACCCATCTCCATGATTGTCTTTGTCTTCTCAGGGTCTACATGGATACCCTGGGCGGTGATGATGAAGCCCAATAACTTCCCGCTGGATACGCCCAGAAAGGACTTCGTAGGGTTCATTTTTAAATTGTACGCTTGCATCAGGTCGAATACCGTCCTCAGATCATGCAGATGGTCTCCCTTATAGCGACTCTTGACGGCGATGTCATCAACATAGCACTCCACCGTCTTTCATAAGTGGTCTCTGAAGATGATGCTCATGGCTCTTTGATATGTGGCGTTGGCATTCTTCAAATCGAAAGGCATGACTGTGTAACAGTATGTGCCAATCGGTGTTCGGAAGGATGTATATTTTTCGTCGTCAGGAGACATCTTGATTTGATTGTACCCCGAAAAACCATCCATAAATGACATACGTTCGAAGCCGCAGGTATTGTCAATCATGATGTCCATGATAGGGAGGGGGAATTCATCTTTGGGGCATGCCTCGTTCAGATTACGGAAGTCGATGCAGATTCGAATCTTCCCATTCTTCTTGAGGACTAGTACTATGTTGGCGACCCAGTCAGGATGTTGCTCCTCACGAATGAAGCCGATGGCTATCAATTTGTTGACTTCGGTTTCGATCGCATCCATGATGCCTGGGCGGAAGCATCGCTGTTGTTGCTTGACTGGCTTTGCGTCCGGCCGAATGTTGAGCTTGTGAAGAGCAATATCGCGATTTAACCCCGGCATGTCTTCATAGCTCCAGGCGAACACATCAATGTATTCTTTGACAAGTTCCAGCAGCGATTCTCGCTCTTCGTCTGTTAAGCTTTTACTGACGAAGATTGGTTTTGGAGAAGACTCGCTGCCGAGATCTACTTGCATGACCTCATCTTCAGTAGGAGGTTCTCTCTGTTCGAACCGCTTTTCCCATTGCACATCAAGCTGCTGGGCCCACGGCTCTAGCTCGAGGATTTTAGGGATGTCTTCATCTTCTTCATAAGCGTCGGTGAATGCCATGTTGACTGACAGGACTTGTCTGAATACATCTCCGATGCTGGTGTCTGAGTCAGAAGTCGGTGACCCGTTTGAATGTGAATGCCAGTCGCATTCTTCATCTGAGCTTTCAGGGGTCGTCGTAGGTGTTATATACCCTAATCCACATCGAGTCTTGCTATAGTAGTCCCGTGGTTTGCCTGCCGGGACCGGTGGCTTCAAAGGTAATCGTCGCCCCGTGCCGTAGTTCAAGCCTGGCGTGGTCTCCAGATCATACCCTTGTTTTTGCATGAGATATTTAGATTGGGGGCTATAAAGATATAGAGGCAGTCTTCCGGCATCTGATCCAAGGTCGACTTCTTCTACGGTGAAGGGATGCGGGTCGTCCTTCCGGCCGAAGATGATTGGATGATCCCCTCCCTCGATTATGTGGTAAGCATCTTCTGCTGGAGTAAGCTGGATTACGGTGTGCACATTTGTCACCTGTGTGTGAAGGTGAGTGCCTATACCGTGTTCCATAGCATACATTGTACAGAGCTTATTAAGCTCGAGGTAGTTCAAAGATAGCCCTTTATTGATGAAGTAAGGTATCTTTTCTAGGGGGATTACATCATCTATGGAGGGAACATCAGTGTGGACAGCCACATACTTGGCTAGCTCCGGTTCCTCTTTGGCTACCTCCTGTGTAAATGAAGACTGAGAGGACGACCTGGGCAGCTTGATCGTCAGTGGTTCGGCTGGTGGAGCAGAGCGTGGAGTTGTTGGCAAACTAGCGACCCCCAGCTTGGCGCTCGATGCTGGGCGGGGAGTGGGCCGGTTCGCTAGAAGTGCCAGACCTTGCATCGGGGTGACGACCCTTCTTGGGAAGGCGTATCGTCATTGGTTTGTCGGAGGGATTGAGCTTCTCCGTTTGCAGCTGGCCGACTCTCGGCAGCCTGATTGTCAGTGGCTCCGTCGAGGGTCTTGGCATTTGGCCGGACCTTGGCAGCCGGATTATCATTTGCTCTTCTTGTGCCGAGAGGCTGATTGCGTCCTTACGCAGAGTGGCGGTAAGGGGTACAGACTTGCCAAGTTTGCGAGCTTGGAGGTGGATCGTCAGAGGTTCTTCTGATCCTGTGGCTGTCTCGGTATGAGCTTGCACATCTCCTTCACCAAGATGCTTCTTTGATTGTTCGTACAGACAGGAGTCTGAGTAGTAGGATTCGACCCCTTTGAAGGGATTGATATCAGCAAATTCTGTCCTCACGAAGCCATGTTTGTCGACATATTTGAAGCATTGGTACAGTATGGAAGGCACGATCATATAGTCGTGTATCCATGGGCGTCCCAAGAGGATGTTGTAAGAAGTGTCTACATCTATGACGTAGCAGGTGACCTCTGATTGGAGATCGCCAATTTGACACTTCAGACGAATCTTCCCAATTGGGTAGCTCCTGCCTGAATTAAAACCGCTGATGGCGGTGCTTGTAGGCATCAGGCGATGTATTGGAATGCGAAGATGATGTAGCAGCCCTTCGGGATAATGCTTATGGAAGAGCCAGGATTAATGTGCATCTGATCCACCTTTACGTCGCCGATGTATCCAGTGTAGTATAGCGGGCGATCATGCAGGTTGGTTTTGATGAGCATGTCCTGCGGAGTGAAGATAATGTTGGGCATTGCTCCCGTGCATGCGCTGTCTTAGAGATCTGCAGGCGGACTTTCTCCCGTGAGGTTGACCTGAGCCAGGTATGCGTCGGCATTTTGGAGTGCATCGCTCAAAGCCGCACGAACATCCTTGGAGAGTCTCAGAAGTTCGTATAATGACAACTTGGCCGGTGTGTTGGCCAACTGCGCTAAGATATCGAAGTTGTAGGGCTTCTCCAGCCCTTGTGCTGCCTCTTTTCGGAGGGATTTGTCAAAGCGAGTCTCCCTCAAGCCTAGGCTTGTCGGTCGTCGGAGGCTGAGCCGGTCCTGGAGCATCAGTTGTAGTGGGTTGATGATCTTCAGCTGGATTGTCAACCACAGGTTGGGATTGTGCCCCAGACCGCGTGACGACGGCTGTAGCTTCTTCGATGTCTGCCGAGATTGTGTGGCAGGTCCTGACTTTTCCACTTTTCTTCTTGCAAGTAGAAGACGATATGGGCCGAGTCACTTCCGATACCAAGTCTGGATGGATCCACATGACCTTCCCTCGTGATGTTGAGAGGGGCACTAGACCAGCAGCCTGATCTCGGGGAGGTGGAAGATTAGCAATCTCCATTGTCGCCAGAGGGATGGGGACCACACCGTCTTAAGTTTCCGTCGGGAGGAAGCTGCCGAATTGTACTGACACCATGTTGGCTGCCACGGTTACCTCTTCGAAATCGATAGCCAGTGCGTTCAAATCGATGAGATTTTGGATGTATCGTTTTAACTGGTAGCAGTCGCGTGTAGCATGGTGGACGTAGCGATGATAATGGCAGTACTTCGGGTTCTCCATCTCTGCCGGCCGCGGTTCCCGTCTTGGTGGAGGAAGCTAAATTCTGTCTCCTTGTATGAGCATGTCCAAGATGGACTTGACGTGACCGTCTTCGAAGGAGTAAGTGATTTGCGACCATTGTTTGTCTGCTGGCTTTGGCTCAGGTTTCTGTGCTGTATCGGCCACCATAGCCTGCTTACCCCTGCTGTCCCGATTGTTGGAGGGGCTACCCCCATTGTCGTTGTTGGGACGCTTGCCCTTGTTCTCTCCGTCCGAGATGTGCAATCCCAGTTGGCGAGCCTTCTTTAATCGTTCTTCGGCGCTTGTGGCACTAATGATAAACGTCTTCCAGTCCTTGAATTGACTTTCGCCCATCCAAAGACTGATTGCTGGAAGCAGTCTCTTTTGGCAAATTTCAATCAAGGAGGAATCTGGGATTTCCAGAGGGCAACTTCATGGCGGTTTGACGGAACCGCTCGATGTAGTTCCTTGTCAGCTCTTTCTCCCCTTGGACGACGTCCATAAGGGTAGACATGGTGATGTCATGCCCTACTTCGTAGAATCTCTCCAAGAACATGTGTCACGACCCGCACCCACTGTGAGGGTACGAGAGCGTAACAACGCCCAGCCTACGCCGCAGTGTCGGCGGTAGAACGCTGTTCTACGTCATGAACTATAACTAACATATGATGAATACTCTCCATAAGGAGGCCAACACAGAGGTACAACTCAATCACAATCTAGAGATAGAATATGGCACGATAAAATAGATAAGATAATCCTCAACTGAGGTACAACAGAAAAGAAATACAAGTCTAATCATCTCTAAAAATATACAACTCTGAAACAAGAACAACAACTAAACATAAAATGGAAAACAGTCTAAGCTATCTATACTAAGCAAGGGTGCCATCCTCAACAGCTGCCTGAACCTCCCCAGGGGTCCAGGTCACGAGTGTCATCTAGGCAAGCTCAAAGTAAGGGGTGCAAGGTTCCTCATCATCCTCTGTAAAATTTTTAACAGGTCCAGTCAGGACGGGAGCGAGCACAGTACATCTCAACAGTTCATAGCAGGTTAGAAAATATAATCATGCAGTAAAATAAGATACAGGTACTGAAAGATATGTTGTATGTAAACAGAGAGAGAGCTGTAATAGAAATTTCTACTATAAATAAAGAGCTATCAGTGACTAGTGATTTAGAGCACAAAGTCGACATGTGAACGGCTTGATTGTACATGGCTATACTAAAGAGACGTACATGGCTATTCTACTTTGGAAATTGTTCGCATGGCTATTTATACTCCCCCGTACCCCCAATCAATACACAAGGATCCAGCCAGGTTATGTTATGATACTATGTTCAGACCCCGAAGGTAATGGACCCCGAAGGTAATAGACCCCGAAGGTAATAGACCCCGAAGGTAATACATAGTAGACCCATAAATGGGATAAGGATTCTAGGAAGACTCTACGATCATAAGAGTATATGTCGTAAGTGATCAAAGAACCAATAAAGCATATGATACGTCATGTAAGTGAAACGCACAGAACATGTAGTACCCGATGCTCCCTAAGGATAACATCTCATGAAGGGATCCATATAGTACCAATACGTGTGACCAACGTGACAGTACAAGTAAAGTAATCTACTACAGGAAATAATTCTAAACAGGATATGAAATGATCAGAGAATGTACTCGCCTGGTATCTGAATAGCTGTGAAAATGTACTGTCCGAGATGAGGCACCTGACTCCTAGTTAGAGCAACACAAGTCACAACAAGTCCAGAATGGTAATATGATGCACTATAATGCGTTCTACATGAATCTAGGTCAATCTAGACCAAAGTCAACTCTTGGTCAACTCTGGTCAACTGCACTAGTCAAACTAGGTCAACTATGGTCAAAATAGTCTAAACTCAACTAACTAGGTCTAACAAGTCATTCTAGGCTCTATCAAGCCTCTACTAGACAACACCCATCATTCCAAGGCTATACAAGCCAAAAACAAGCCACACATTATAGGCAACATCACATTTAGCTTTCTATCATGAATTTCATACATATATATACATGAATATAGGCTTACACCTATACAACATATATATATATAGAACATATATAACTATAGGAAAATCTCTATCTACCACATTCACACATATTACATTTATATCTAATATATATATAGGAACTAAATAACACTACAACATGTATGTTAATATATATATATATACAAGAGAAGGTAACACAAGTGTTGTGGGGGTGTGTCTCATGAATGTCACAAATATGTGCTAAGTGTGTGTGTCATGGGGAGTGTCCAAGTCATAAAAACAGGGCTAAAATGAAGAACATTGAACACATCATGTACTAATGCTCTTGACAATAAGGAAGCAATGAAATTACAGTTTAAAAGGACAGTTAAGAAGGGGAGTCATTTTAGTTTACAGAAATTAATAAATCAGCTCAACTAACAGTATAGCTAAGGCTATTCTCAGGTTTTACTCCCTCCAAACAGTTCATATAAATCAAGTTAACACATATCAAAACCAGTCAACAAAAGGAAAGGCAACCAACAACTGACAGTAACCAACAGTCCAAAACAAGGACTGTTATGAGGGCCAATTAGTGGCTGTGTACTAGGACTGGTTTGGGGGCTGTTAATAGGATGTTAGGACAGATATGGGAACTTGTATGGACAGGTATAAGCCATGGTAAGGTTAAGGTTTCAGTTTAGGCAAGGGTAGTGTCAAATGATAGCTAACAGTATAGATAAAATAGGAAAACATTGATTAGGAACCTGTGTACAAAATCTCAGGAATTGAATTCCAGTGTCCATTGTGTGTCAGTCTCAGATTTGTGAATGTGTGGGATATTAGAGTGAAACAGTGTGTTAAGGGGGATGTGGTGAAAACCTGAGTCAGTCCCAGGTTTTCAGAGTGTTGTGGGTGTGCATTGAGTATGTGTAGCCATGTGTGTGTTTAGGTTAGGCTTGAGAGTGTGAGGGTTAAATAGTGCACAGGAAAAGGAAATCACTCTCAAGTATTGAACTCAGGTGTTTGTGTAAAACAGGAATTTAGTGAAGTGTACAATGACATAGGAAAACAGGAATATAACAGTGGCATGGAACAGGGAACCATATCAGTTAAAGGAACTATTGCCATTCAAAAAAAAAGAAGGGAAATCAGTTTAACAAGAATAAACACTCATCAATCTCTTTACATCAACACTTCATTCTCAGATATCACCCCATTGTCTAATATTTCAGCAAAATAGAAGAACAATCTCAGTCCAACATAAACCCAACAGTTACAGAAATTCCAAGATCAGTCTACAGTCCCTAACTCAGTTAAACATATTGAAATAACTCAACAAAAGTGTTCAACAGCCCTCTAATGCAAATTTCAGGTTTTAAAATCAACCCACAACCAAAAACAGTCCAATTTCCACATACTATTAGAACTCATATAGGTACACATATTAGAGATTACAATTCATGAAATTATCAGTTTAATCTAGATCAAAAGGATGCCAAAAATCGAATTACAAAAACTGGAAAAATTCTCAGGTTTTAAGGATGTGAACAAATGAAAAGGAAAATCAATTTACAGGTTTCAACAGAGAATCACCCAGTTTAACACATTCAATCCCTTAAAACAGTCCATACCTAACATTCAGATGATTATACTAATCATATACTTATACATTAACATGTTGGCATGCTATTTACATGTAAATTAACATTTTAGAAATCATTAAAATGAAATAGAGTTTCAGAAATGTAGTTCAGTAATACAGTATCAGAGAATCGACCAAAACCAAACTCGAACACGAAAACCCAACTCAAAAGTTCAAAACAGGTGTATGCAGACATGTGTACACATATTACGTGTCGTGGGAGGTACATTCGTGTCCAAGAAACTGGACACGAAGTGTTCAAACAGAAAACAACACAGACACAAGAACTGTGCACGAACAATCGTCGTGCACACGTGCACGCATGTCCCGCGCGTGACACAGGCCACATGGTGACACGTGGCCTTGCATACACGTGCGCCAGGGGTAGAGCTACCCCTGGGACCGCCTGCACAGTGTCCACGACACGTGTCGTGTCCGATACGAATGCGTATCAGAACCCGATTCCCTGTACGTACTGCACAGTGTAAAACCAGTGCGGTCTCGTTTTCGTGTCCGACACGAAACGAGGTGTCATAAAACCTTGGGGGATTGTGCGCAGACACTGCCCCCGTGTCCACACAAGTTTTTGCGTGTCCTAGTGTCGTGTACAGGGCGCACGAGACGCGTGGTAGCAGGGGAGCCAACCGCGCTCGCGCGCGTGTGTGCACCCCTGTGTACTCGTATCCCCCGTGTCCTGACACGACACGAAAACTCCATAAGGACTCTGGAAATCCATAAGCAACCTTAAAATCTAACTTTCCAATCAATTACTTTTCAGAAAAATAATGGAAATGCCCTTTGGGGCATTTCCTCAAACACATACAACGTGGCCTGATACGGACACGTATTGGACACGAAACCTAACAATGCCTATACCAATAGAGAGGGGACACCTAGGGCTTCCTAACCATGAAGAGAAATCGAAAATCTATGGAGAAATGAGAAAGTTACCTATTGCGTTCCTTCACAAGAAAAAGCCCCAAAAATGAGATCTTCTCAAGCTAGCCAATGGCTCCAAATTGTATCAATCCTGAGAATAGCCTCCACCAACAGTAGGGGGACACTAATTAGGTTACAATGGAAGAAGTTTCAATGAAAATGGATTAATATTGAATAAACTATGAAGGATTTTCAATAGAGAGCAAACCTTTCCTTAGAAAAAATGGAGGGATGAATAAAGAGGAGGCACAAACTTTGAGAGGGATTTTATAGCAAGGAGGGGGAGTCCCTAGGCTGGTCATAATGTTAGGGTTAGGGTTTTGGGATTCAATCTAAGGGCTCTCATCCCATCTAGCATATTCAATGGTCAAAATCAAGGTCCCCCTTTAATCAAGTTGCAACCTAGTCATTCTAACTAGTCATGACTAACCATGACCAACTCAATTTCTAACTTAGTCTAACCATGACTAACTAGGACTAACCTAGGTTAGGTCAATTCTAGGTTGGGGCTACTAACAATCACATGGCAATCAATTAAATAATATTAAATCACACCATTTAATATAGTATATATTAATTCCAAATAATTATAATAATTTCAAATAAATTCAAGATAACCAATATCCTCAAGCTAAATGTAATAAACAAAATCTCTACCCACATGGTTAGGCTCTAGGGCAGGCAGTCACTACGGCTTCACTAGCTGCACACCAAATCACAAGTCATGATTTAAATAGTTTTAAAAAAAATATTAAAAATCACCAAAATTTATATTAAAATTTTAAATACCATAATTAAATAAATTAAATACAAAATTTCAAAATTATCCTCATCTGAAAAACTGGGTGTTACAATCCTACCCACCTTATAAAAATTTCGTCCTCGAAATTAAGATGGTAGCAGTCCTTCTAGGTCAAACAACCCACAATCAAAGTCTCAAACATACCGTCAGATAATCATATGCGTCTGTCCAAAATCATGATACTCAGAATCTTCGTCATGCTAGCGAGCAAGGCTACGATAATCACAGAGTCCTCGACTAAGGCACATACCTCTAGAATTATGGTATTTAAAATTTTTGCATTGCCGCATACTTGGCAGCGAAAACCTTAAATTCCCACACCCGAGAAATACGTCCTAAATCTGACTATATGTCCTCACTATGCCAGCTAACATGACTATCGAAGATTCTAGATTCCATAACTGGGTGACCTAGCCCATATGATTCATCTCAAAAGAAAATCAAACATAACACAAGGACAACAGGACAAAATTGATAAATCAAAAAGGAACAGAGGGAATCAAGACTTCAAGGCAGTTATAAGAGGCAATTGCAGAATTTGAGTCAAAAGAACGGAACCTGCAACTAGATCTCCAACGGCCTGAGCATCCTCGTCTGTCCTGGCGAAAGCTCGCCCTTGCTGGCCTCCCCTGGCCTGCTGCTGATGCTGCATGTACCTCTGCTACTGAGTTGGTAAAGGTAATCCCCTATGCTGTCCAACCGGGGCCTTAGCTCCTGCTCCCTGAACTGTCTGTCCCGATGATTCGGGACACTCTCTCAGACGATGATCGGATCCTCCGCAAAGCAAACATCTGCCCAGCCTCTTCCGGCATTTGCCCCAATCGTGCCCTGGTCTCTTGCAAAAAGGGCAAATGATAGCAAGCTGCTGTCCCGGGGTCTGCTGCTGCCTCCGCGGCTGCTGCGCCTGCTGAAAGGGTACACGGTCTTGAAACTGCCGCTGCTGAAGGTAGACCCTCAGCTGCTGGTACTGCTGCTGAAACTGTAGAAGTAGCATCTGCTGCTGGAACTGTAGAGGTAGCATCTGCTGCGGATACTGCTGCTGAAACTGTAGGGGTAGCATCTGCTGCGGATACTGCTGCTGAATCTGCAAGCGGGGCATCTGATGCGGATACTGCTGCTGAGTCTGTAGGTGGGGCCTCTTGGCCGGGCCTGCACTGCCACTGGCTCCCTGAGTGTCTCGCGTCCTCTTCTCCTTCAGTCCAAGATCGTCCTCCGCTGTCATGGCTCCTACCAGAATCTGCTCGAAAGTGGCGTCGCGGCCGCTCTTGATATATGATTTGATCTCCTTGATCAAACCCTTGCGGAACCTCCTCGCCTTCTCGACCTCGGTAAGGTCCTCGATGAATCTGCTCAAACGGCTGAACTCTCCAGCATACTCCTCAACGGTCTGGTTCCCCTGAACCAAACTCTCGAACTGCGCCTCCAAAGCACGGAGTGCGATATCGGGAAAGAATTTCTCCTTGAACAGTTTCTTGAACGCTGTCCAAGTCTGACCGGTGGTACCAACCCTCGGGTCCGTCTGGTACCAGGTACGGGCCAAGTCCTGCATCTGACTGGCGGCTGCCTCGATCTGTAATCCTGCTGGTATCTGTGCCAATCGAAATATCTTCTCAATGTGCTCTATCCAATCGTCAGCGTATATGATGCCCTCTGTACCCCTGAAGTCTCGGGGTCCCATCTTCTTGAAGGAATGGATATCTGGAGTCCTCGGCTGATACGGCTGCATCTGACCTCCCCGTGGCTGAGCAGCCACTAGCTCTACTATCGTCCTGACTAACTGATGAGTATCCTGCATGCTCTGTCGGATATCAGCAGACTGGCTCTGCTGTATCTGTTGCTGAAACTCCATGAATCGCTGGAAGAGGGTAAACATCTGAGCCGCATCTACTGTCCCTGAAGGTAACTGCTACTGGTACATATCTGGAATGACAGGGGAAGACCTCCGGACAGGTGGAGGTGTGCTCCCAAAGGCTGCAGAAGCTTCTATGTGAGCAGAAATAGGGGGTGTTGTGGTCCCAGCGTCCACAATCAGGCGAGGGGTGGTAGGCCTCTCACCAGCGTCTGCTGAGCCAGAGCGATGCGATCGTGTCTCGATCACCATCCTGGAGACAGATCAAACAAGGAAATCAATACTGAGATAGAATCGATAATTCAAGGAAGGACAGTTATTCAAGGAAGCAATCTTCAACAGAAACTTAGATGGCAGGAATCCAGTTAAGAGTTTTTCCTAATGTGATTGAGTACCTCAAAAATATACTAATCCTACTGCAGGCTGTAGTGGTACTCTAGTTCGAATACCACTACACAAACTCGACCTGCGTGGGCCACCACTAAAAACGTGTCACGACCCGCACCCACTGTGAGGGTACGAGAGCGTAACAACGCCCAGCCTATGCCGCAGTGTCGGCGGTAGAACGCTGTTCTAGGTCATGAACTATAACTAACATATGATGAATACTCTCCATAAGGAGGCCAACACAGAGGTACAACTCAATCACAATCTAGAGATAGAATATGGCACGATAAAATAGATAAGAGAATCCTCAACTGAGGTACAACAGAAAAGAAATACAAGTCTAATCATCTCTAAAAATATACAACTCTGAAACAAGAACAACAACTAAACATAAAATGGAAAACAGTCTAAGCTATCTATACTAAGCAAGGGTGCCATCCTCAACAGCTGCCTGAACCTCCCCAGGGGTCCAGGTCGCGAGTGTCATCTAGGCAAGCTCCAAGTAAGGGGTGCAGGGTTCCTCATCATCCTCTATAAAATTTTCAACAGGTCCAGTCAGGACGGGAGCGAGCACAGTACATCTCAACAGTTCATAGCAGGTTAGAAAATATAATCATACAGTAAAGTAAGATACAGGTACTAAAAGAAATGCTGTATGTAAACAGAGAGAGCTGTAATAGAAATATCTACTATAAATAAAGAGCTACCAGTGACTAGTGATTTAGAGCACAAAGTCGACATGTGAACGGCTTGATTGTACATGGCTATACTAAAGAGGCGTACATGGCTATTCTACTTTGGAAATTGTTCACATGGCTATTTATACTCCCCCGTACCCCCAATCAATACACAAGGATCCATCCAGGTTATGTTATGATACTATGTTCAGACCCCGAAGGTGATAGACCCCAAAGGTAATGGACCCCGAAGGTAATAGACCCCGAAGGTAATAGACCCCGAAGGTAATACATAGTAGACCCATAAATGGGATAAGGATTCTAGAAAGACTCTACGATCATAAGAGTATATGTCGTAAGTGATCAAAGAACCAATGAAGCATATGATACGTCATGTAAGTGAAATGCACAGAACATGTAGTACCCGATGCTCCCTAAGGATAACATCTCAAGAAGGGATCCATATAGTACCAATCCGTGTGACCAACGTGACAGTACAAGTAAAGTAATCTACTGCAGGAAATAATTCTAAACAGGATATGAAATGATCAGAGAATGTACTCGCCTGGTACCTGAATAGCTGTGAAAATGTACTGTCCGAGATGAGGCACCTGACTCCTAGTTAGAGCAACACAAGTCATAACAAGTCCAGAATGGTAATATGATGCACTATAATGCGTTCTACATGAATCTAGGTCAATCTAGACCAAGGTCAACTCTTGGTCAACTCTGGTCAACTGCACTAGTCAAACTAGGTCAACTATGGTCAAAATAGTCTAAACTCAACTAACTAGGTCTAACAAGTCATTCTAGGCTCTATCAAGCCTCTACTAGACAACACCCATCATTCCAAGGCTATACAAGCCAAAAACAAGCCACACATTATAGGCAACATCACATTTAGCTTTCTATCATGAATTTCATACATATATATACATGAATATAGGCTTACACCTATACAACATATATATATATATAGAAAATATATAACTATAGGAAAATCTCTATCTACCACATTCACACATATTACATTTATATCTAATATATATATAGGAACTAAATAACACTACAACATGTATGTTAATATATATAAAATATATATATATATATATATATATATATATATATATATATATATATATACAAGAGAAGGTAACACAAGTGTTGTGGGGGTGTGTCTCATGAATGTCACAAATATGTGCTAAGTGTGTGTGTCATGGGGAGTGTCCAAGTCATAAAAACAGGGCTAAAATGAAGAACATTGAACACATCATGTACTAATGCTCTTGACAATAAGGAAGCAATGAAATTACAGTTTAAAAGGACAGTTAAGAAGGGGAGTCATTTTAGTTTACAGAAATTAATAAATCAGCTCGACTAACAGTATAGCTAAGGCTATTCTCAGGTTTTACTCCCTCCAAACAGTTCATATAAATCAAGTTAACACATATCAAAACCAGTCAACAAAAGGAAAGGCAACCAACAACTGACAGTAACCAACAGTCCAAAACAAGGACTGTTATGAGGGCCAATTAGTGGCTGTGTACTAGGACTGGTTTGGGGGCTGTTAATAGGATGTTAGGACAGATATGGGAACTTGTATGGACAGGTATAAGCCATGGTAAGGTTAAGGTTTCAGTTTAGGCAAGGGTAGTGTCAAATGATAGCTAACAGTATAGATAAAATAGGAAAACATTGATTAGGAACCTGTGTACAAAATCTCAGGAATTGAATTCCAGTGTCCATTGTGTGTCAGTCTCAGATTTGTGAATGTGTGGGATATTAGAGTGAAACAGTGTGTTAAGGGGGATGTGGGGAAAACCTGGAGTCAGTCCCAGGTTTTCAGAGTGTTGTGGGTGTGCATTGAGTATGTGTAGCCATGTGTGTGTTTAGGTTAGGCTTGAGAGTGTGAGGGTTAAATAGTGCACAGGAAAAGGAAATCACTCTCAAGTATTGAACTCAGGTGTTTGTGTAAAACAGGAATTTAGTGAAGTGTACAATGACATAGGAAAACAGGAATATAACAGTGGCATGGAACAGGGAACCATATCAGTTAAAGGAACTATTGCCATTCAAAAAAAAAGAAGGGAAATCAGTTTAACAAGAATAAACACTCATCAATCTCTTGACATCAACACTTCATTCTCAGATATCACCCCATTGTCTAATATTTCAGCAAAATAGAAGAACAATCTCAGTCCAACATAAACCCAACAGTTACAGAAATTCTAAGATCAGTCTACAGTCCCTAACTCAGTTAAACATATTGAAATAACTCAACAAAAGTGTTCAACAGCCCTCTAATGCAAATTTTAGGTTTTAAAATCAACCCACAACCAAAAACAGTCCAATTTCCACATACTATTAGAACTCATATAGGTACACATATTAGAGATTACAATTCATGAAATTATCAGTTTAATCTAGATCAAAAGGATGCCAAAAATCGAATTACAAAAACTGGAAAAATTCTCAGGTTTTAAGGATGTGAACAAATGAAAAGGAAAATCAATTTACAGGTTTCAACAGAGAATCACCCAGTTTAACACATTCAATCCCTTAAAACAGTCCATACCTAACATTCAGATGATTATACTAATCATATACTTATACATTAACATGTTGGCATGCTATTTACATGTAAATTAACATTTTAGAAATCATTAAAATGAAACAGAGTTTCAGAAATGTAGTTCAGTAATACAGTATCAGAGAATCGACCAAAACCAAACTCGAACTCGAAAACCTAACTCAAAAGTTCAAAACAGGTGTATGCAGACATGTGTACACATATTACGTGTCGTGGGGGGTACATTCGTGTCCAAGAAACTGGACACGAAGTGTCCAAACAGAAAACAACACAGACACAAGAACTGTGCACGAACAATCGTCGTGCACACGTGCACGCATGTCCCGCGCGTGACACAGGCCACGTGGTGACACGTGGCCTTGCATACACGTGCGCCAGGGGTAGAGCTACCCCTGGGACCGCCTGCACAGTGTCCACGACACGTGTCGTGTCCGATACGAATGCGTATCAGAACCCGATTCCCTGTACGCACTGCACAGTATAAAACCAGTGCGGTCTCGTTTTCGTGTCCGACTAGCAAGGAGGGGGAGTCCCTAGGCTGGTCATAATGTTAGGGTTAGGGTTTTGGGATTCAATCTAAGGGCTCTCATCCCATCTAGCATATTCAATGGTCAAAATCAAGGTCCCCCTTTAATCAAGTTGCAACCTAGTCATTCTAACTAGTCATGACTAACCATGACCAACTCAATTTCTAACTTAGTCTAACCATGACTAACTAGGACTAACCTAGGTTAGGTTAATTCTAGGTTGGGGCTACTAACAATCACATGGCAATCAATTAAATAATATTAAATCACACCATTTAATATAGTATATATTAATTCCAAATAATTATAATAATTTCAAATAAATTCAAGATAACCAATATCCTCAAGCTAAATGTAATAAACAAAATCTCTACCCACATGGTTAGGCTCTAGGGCAGGCAGTCACTACGGCTTCACTAGCTGCACACCAAATCACAAGTCATGATTTAAATAGTTTTAAAAAAAATATTAAAAATCACCAAAATTTATATTAAAATTTTAAATACCATAATTAAATAAATTAAATACAAAATTTCAAAATTATCCTCATCTGGAAAACTGGGTGTTACAACATGCGCTTGAAGCCGGCGAAGGAGTGGATGCAGTTGTCCAGCAGATTATGATACCAGTCGAAGGCGACTCCTTCCAATGCCCCGATGAATAATCGTGTGAGAATGGCATCGTCATGGGGCAGATGGTCGGTGGTGACCTCGAAGTAAGTGATGTACCGACTTGCGGAGGTCTTGCCATCATAAGGATTGATATTGAACGGCTTATATCTTGGCGGGAAGGGGACATCCCTCCATGCAGCAGGGTATGGTTGCCGTATTCTGAGGTCTTGAGAGTTTTCTCGAGCGTGGAACATGGCTCGGAGCTGTTGGACCTCTCTTCTCACTTCGCGGGCCTCATCCACAGCGGTGGGGGCCGTTACTTCGGGAGGACTGTTGCCTGGGTTCGGTACTACTAAATTTGAGTCCACATTGACCGTGGGGCCCATGCTTGTTTGGCCAGGCGTCCCTCCTTGCAAAGTAGGAAGGGCCGCTTTGATTTCGTCCACAGACTTGACCAAGGCATGCAGTATGGCCTCTAGAATGTCGATGCATTGTGATCACTGGAACCACCTTGGTTGTTGTCCGTCATGAACACTGTCTTTATATGAGGAGAGATGGAAGGAACAGTGGAGGATGAGCCCTCCGAATCGTACCCCTGTAGTGAGAAGTCATCGGGATATGTGGGAATGTTCTCCTCTGGTTCGGACTCAGAAGGAACAGTACCCCCAGTTTCCGAGTTCGCCTCATCTTAGGAATTGTGGACGTCCTCGGGGACGTCGGGGTTTACTGCATCTGATGGGAGAGTTGTTTCCTCCGGCTCGTCTTCTTGGAAGATCGGATTGTCGTGGAGGTTCGGAGGATCGCCACCCCCAATCCTAGCAACCTCCAGTGGTATGGACGACGAGTCTCCCACTGTAGCAGATTTCATCTTGGAACGGGTACCTTGGAAAACTCCGGTGGCAGGCATCCGCCTAGACGACAGTCTTTTATTCATAGTGGTTGATATCTTTGGGCTAGGGGCGCTGGTCTTCTTTCCCTTTCCATCGGCGGGGACTTTCTGAGCAGAGTTACAGGAGACGACGGGAAGTGCCTCGTCTTCTGAAGATGGCTGTTGCAGTCTTTGAAAGACAGACTGCCGGTCTTCTCGCACCGTCGTGCTGTTGCAGCAGCAGTTGACGATGATTTGGGTGCAGTGACGTCCGTGGAAGGACTCTTTGTACCCCGATGCATCTTCTCTTTCCTTGCGTTTGTGGAGGATGGCCTCACGCAAGTCAGATGGGTCTGGACCGACCATGTTTGCTCCCAAGATTTTGGAAGACTTTTGCGAACCTCTCTGTCCGTCTACCACCGGGGGCTGGACTCGAGTGATTCTGTACAACTTCCCATCCGAGGTCTGCGTAACAGTATCTGGAACGCTCGGATGGTCAGAGGTTAGATCAGCGGACCGAACTCGCCAGGCTCGCGCTGCTTTAGACTTCTTCGCTCTAGTGCGTAAAGGCACATAGTAGGAAGAGACTAAGTGATACTGGAGAGAGTCAGACATATCTTCTTGGGAGCACAAGAGATCAGGACCGTACGAGAGGCGATCGAAGACAGAGCCGCGTGGAGTAGGCGTCATGCGGCTGTCATCGGTAGTCCGTATGCGGCTGGCAGCCGTAGCCGTATAGGTTTTCTTCATATGGCTGGGAGTCCCAGCCGTATGAGTTTTCTTCATACGGCTGGATGATCTGGCCGCATGAGCCCCCTGCATGTGGTTGGTAGATTTGGCCACAGGAGTGCTCGACTTCTTCTTGGGGCGCATGGAATCACTCTTTGACCCTGCAAGTCCGGCATCGTAGTGCTTTCCTTTGTCGGACTTGGGGACAGCAGAGTGCTCTACGGCTCGAAGTGGAGCCGTATGAGAATCGTCGTCGCCGTCTTGGGTAGAAGAGAGTACCCCGTCCAGAACTTTTGGAGGAGCAAATGATTTCGGCCTCCACTCGCAGCGAGCTTTTTTTGTGCGGGTTTGCTTCTGGATCGGGCCAGCACTTCCTTCAGAGAGAATTTCTTTAAACGCCTGGTGGTCGAAACGGACGACCATCTTCTGTTGCGTGGAGCCAAGCTTGGCTGCATCCGATTGTGTCACCAACTCCTCAGCCGTGGAGAAGTCTTTCCCCAGCAGAGTCGCCATCGTGTTTGCCATGAAATATAAAAGAACGAAACAATTATTGAAGGACTGGACTTTTACTTCACGTTACAAACTCGCTTGTACAAAGGAAGCCTAGGGACGAAAGCCTAGGTACAGCAGTCTAAGTACAATTGTTTATTTTAGATTCTGGGGGATGACGATAGAGGCTCCGGAAAGCGACGGCAGCTCTGCCTTACTCCTTGGACGATCGGTATGCAGCCTTGGCTCCAGAAGATTGTTCAACGTTGAAGAAATGCTCTCTATGCTCTCTTTCTGCTTTTTCTCTCCAAGTATGTGGTGCTCTCTCTGATCTCGAAAAGAGTTGTCCTCTCTGTATGTATGTGTGCCTCTCTTTCTCGCAAGGGAATGGCATCTTGCTATTTATAAGAATGGGGGCCTCATTAGGGTTCACAATAATTTCTCCTTAAAGTGGCGACGGCCTGTTGATCGATCAATCTGGGCCATTGATTTTGAGTGTAATGGATCTGGGCCATTTAGTGTAGATTGCACCAAATCCTATCAGTAATTAATGCTGATTAGAATAAATCTCCACGATGATGATCTGCTGATGTCTGCGAATCTGAATGAATAAATTTAATTCATTCTCCTGCCACGTGTCCCAGATTATTGGGATTTGACCCAATCTTTGATTGCGGTAAATCTGGGAAATTGATTGGCTTTATGATACGTGTTTTGGGAGTCACTGAGCCGCATAAGGATTGAGCCGCATAAGGTTTGGCCACGTGTCAGAGCAGCTTGGGGAGTGGACCCCGACTCTTTGAACCACATGATAATCTGGACCATACAATGGGTAGTGAGCCGCATGGAGATGATCCTTGTGAGCCGCATAGGGCCGATCCTTTTGAGCCGCATAGGGCTGCGTCTGCTTGAGCCGCATAGGGCTGTCTCGATCTGGGCCGTATAAGTGTAACACCCAGTTTTTCAGAAGAGGGTAATTTTGAAATTTTGTAATTATAATTATTAATTAATGATATTTATTTCATATTATGATTTTTAGTAATTTTTAATTATTTTTAAACTATTTAAATTCATGACTTGTGTTTATGGTGTTTTGCTAGTGAACAGTAGAGACTGCCTACCCTAGAGACTAGCCATGTGATTAGGGTATTTAGACATTTTGGGGGTTATTTGATTTTATTATAATTTATTTGAATTTATAGGAATTTTTAGAATTTATTTTAGAATTGTTTGGATGAGGGTTGACTAGGTTGACTTTGACTAGCAATGACCATGGTAGACTAACCCAGGAGCTAACCCTAGTTGAGTTTGGTCTTGATTAGGTCATGCCACCCTAGTTAGACTATAGTTGACTAATAGTATGGTTATTTGACTTAAGTAGAGTTTTAAGTCATAAGCCATGACTTGTGTTTAACCAATAAATCAATAGTTAGCCAAATAGGCCCAAAGCCCATTAGTCAAGTGCCCAAACCCTAACCTAAACATTTTTGTCCAGCCAACCTAGGGATTCCCATCCCTATTTAATGCCTCTTTCATTTAGGGTTAGCCTCTATTGGAAATAGATCTCAAGCTTTGGAAGAGGTGAGTCTCCATCTTCAAAAATCCCTAGAAAATCCATTTTACCTCCTTTTTAATCCAAACAAATTGCAATAGGTTCTAATTATTGTTTTATTGCTGTTGGAATTTGTTGTTCTCAATTTTCTATCAATTTGAAGGAGTTTGGTGGCTTTTTGGAATCCTCATTGGAAGGGGTTTTTGTGTTGGAGAACACCATAGGTAAAATCCTAATCCATCCATTAAAATTCTAGTTTCTTTGCATGTAGACCTAGCCCTAAGTGTCCTGGTCCTGTAGGTACTCCTAGACCTAGGTTTTGTGTCCATTTTGTGTCCTAAATGGACACGTATCAGCCTATAGACCTAGGTGTTTGATGAAATGTCCCAAAGGACATTTCGACCTGATTTTAGGAAACTTTTTGAATAGAAATTTAGGGTTTGTTGTTGCTTATCATTTTCTGTGGGACTGAGCTTATGATTGTGTCGTGTCGTGTCGAGATCTGGACACGAACACGCTGTTCTGTCACGGTGCACATTGCCTTGCTACTCGGGGGCAATTGCTCCCTGTACACAACACGTGGACACATAGGATTTGACACAGCCCTAGGGGCAGACACTGACACGAGGTCCTCAAAGTTTGAGACACCCTCGTGTCGTGTCGGATACGCATTCGTGTGTGCATTGGTCACACACTGCGCTGTTCCGTGCGGGAAGAGGCCACTGACACGGCTTTCGCCTCGCGTACAGACACGACTTAGACTCGTGTCAGGAACTGTAAACCCTAGCCCTATACCCCCTCCTTGTGTGTGCTCGAGCCCATAGGTGTTCGTGCCCTATGTTGTGCAAAATCGTGCGCTACATGGCAGCACGATGCTGTATTTCACGTTTTACTGTCACTGTGTGTTCGATTCATTTGGACACGTTCGTGTCCAGTTTTTGGACACGAGATGAATTAGTAGACACGTACACATACTCTAGTATCCTTACCAATCTTTACTTTGGATTATTAACATGATTTATACCTTCGAATTGTCATTTCCCATTTGGACTGATACGCGTATCAGTTTGTGTTTCTAAGAGTTAGTTTTGGTTTTTAAAACTGTTTTTCCTGTTGAAAATTCATGTTAAATCACTCGCACATGTGTAATGGATCACTGCATTGTTGTTTATCGATTTGGTGTTGGGATTGGTTAACATAAACTGTCATTAGATTTTATTTTCCTGAACACTGAACTCTTGAGAACTTATTTCCTGATTTCTTTCCTAAACTTAATGCATGATTAACAATCTTGTGTGATTAGTTGTGATGATATATATATCAGAGAATTTACTTACATGATTGGGTTTTGTGATTTGCATAGAATCTAGATTTGAATTTACAATTGGGCCTTGGGATTCATTGACTGGTACATAGGCACTGTCAACTGAATACATGTCAGAATTTATTCCTGAATTTTTATTCCCTTATCTAAAAATCGATTTTCCAATGCTAATTTTTCCATGATAGATCATCACATGTAGAGTGGACTGAAATGATAACTGGATCACATTGTTTTCTTCCTGAAGATTAATGCCTAACTTGATTGCCTGTTTTAAACAAACGTGAATGTTAAGATTCATGATTGATCATCTATACATGAGTAACTACATCATTGTAATGTTGATTATTGATTTAGTTGTGGTTGAATCAAAAATTTGAATTTTGCATGAGAGGACTGTTTTGAACTCTTTTGTTTGGGTTTTATTTCAATATGTTAATTGTGGTTGTTTGAACTGAGTTGAGTTATTTTGAACTGTTGAGACTTAATGTGTTGACTGTTGCTGATTTTCTTAACTGAGAATGAAGGGAAACTAGTTTACTGTTATAATGTTGTGTGGGACTGTTTTACTGTGTTCTTCTTTAAACCTGAAATCTGGATTTGAGTTGAGGTTTGAAAACCTGAATTTCAATTGATTAAATGCTACTGTTTGAGTTTTTGGGGGTGTTCATGTGAAATTTGAGAATCATATGTATACATATTGATTGATTTAAGCTATACACACAACTATATTCTTGTTTCAGGATCACAGACACACCTACACAAAATAGAGAAGTATCCTCTATAATGTTAACTGATGGTAGGAATTGAGGCTCACACATGGTATGCCACACACACCCTGCCATACACTGCACTGTTTTCCAGTTTTCTTAACTTGAACAGATTTCATCTTTCCTATATAACTGAACTTGATTTCTCCTCTCTACTGAAACCTGAGATTGATGGCATGTGTGGGTATTTTTGAACTGTTAAGTTGTATGGGTGTTTGGGTTCAATATTGAGATGTGGACAATGAATGCACTATCTAATGCATTGTAAATATGAATGTATGTAAAATAATATGCACAACCTCTATCATTTATTTTCCTGTGAACACCTAAACCTGGTTCTCAATCCTGTGATGTAGACTGCGCACACACATATTTTGAGACTGAAATGAATGTTTAGTTCATGAAAACTGTCAATGTGATTCATTGAACTGTTAAGACTAGGATTGGGTTTATGTTTGCTAAATTGCCTAATAACCTGAGATTTTACTCTACTATTAACTTTAGTGAATGTTGAATTCAATGTAAAGCACTTTTCCAGTTTTCCTAATTCCCAGGTGGGGACATTAGCCACTATTTCCTACATGTACTCACTGTTTTCTCAGATTTCTGAACACACACACCCCCACAGGTTTTACAGTGAACACTGTCTTCCTCTCACACTCTCATGCCTTCACTGTCACACACATTAGCTCACCCCTGTGTTCCTGTACACATAACCCTCTTGCCTCACCCTCACTCATGACCCACACACACATATACATGACACTCACATTGCTATGAACATACACACTCACACTATCACACACACACATATGCTTGCACACACACATGCCTTGCCTCACATTTCCTCTCACATTCCTAACACACACACATACACACTTTAGCATATTTATGAGACACCCTTGAACATTTTTCCCTTTTTTCCTTTTCTATATATATATATATATATATATATATATATATATATATATATATATATATAAATATATATATATATATATATATATATATATATATATATATATGTATTCTATATTAGATTGTGTGGTATGGCTATATAGGTATGTGTGATATGTATTTAGTAGCCTATAGGCTATGTATATTTTAAGTTAGATTATAATATATCTTTATGAGTATTAATTTAAGTATAGATATATTGTCATGTGTGAAATGTTATGGTTTGGTTGGTTCTTTGGGCATGGTATTGCCTAATTAGCCTATGGCTTATCTGTGTGTCAGTGTAGAGTCTACCTGTGTAGTCTTGTTAGACTTAGAATAGGCTAGTTAGACTAGTATAGACTAGTTTGACTTAGGTTTGACTTAGGTTTGACTTGGTTGACCTAGTTTGACTCCTAGGGTTGACCAGAGTTGACCAAGAGTTGACTTTGGCCTAGATTGACCTAGAATCATGTAGAATGCATAGTAGGACTTCATTATATCATTTTAGACTTGTTGTGACTTGTGCTGTTCTGATTAGGAGCCAGACACCTCTCCTCGGACAGTACATTTCATCCGGACACTCAGATACAGGCGAGTACATTCTCTGATCATTTCATATCCTGCTTAGAATTATTTCCTGCATTAAATTACTTTACTTGATACTGTCACATTGATCACACGGATTAGTACTATATGGATCCCTTCTTGAGATGTTATCCCTTTAGGGAGCATCGGGTACTCTATGTTCTGTGCGTTTCACTTACATGGCGTATCATATGCTTCTTTGGTTCTTTGATCACTTGTGACATATACTCATATGATCACAGAGTCTTCTCTGAATCCTTATCCCATTTATTGGGTCTATCAGAATCCCCATTTATGGGACTACTATGTATCACCTTCGGGGTCTATTACCTTCGGGGTCTATTACCTTCGGGGTCTATCACCTTTGGGGTCTATCACCTTCGGGGCTTATCACCTTCGGAGGCTTATCACCTTCGGGGTCTACTACCCTTCGGGAGCTGTTACATAGAATCATAACATAACCTGGTTGGATCTTTGTGTATTAGTTGGGGGTACGGGGGAGTATAAATAGCCATGTGAACAATTTCCAAAGTAGAATAGCCATGTACGCCTCTTTAGTATAGCCATGTACAAATCAAGTCGTTCACATGTCGACTTTGTGCTCTAAATCACTAGTCACTGGTAGCTCTTTATTTATAGTAGATATTTCTATTACAGTTCTCTCTCTGTTTACTTACTGCATTTCTTCAGTATCTATATCTTACTTTACTGCATGATTATATTTTCTAACCTGCTATAAACTGTTGAGATGTACTGTACTCGCTCATGTCCTGACTGGACCTGTTAAAAATATTACAGAGGACGAGGAGGAGGCCTGGGAGGATGCCTTTTATGGGACAGCTCTAGCTGAGGACATCACCCCACTGCCTAGACTAGTTTAGTTAGGCCTTATCTTATTTTCATGTTGTCTTGAGTCTGTTTAGCTAGATTTTACTTCTGTTCAGAGATGTTGAGTTGTATATATTCTTTCTATTTTAGTAGCTGAGATATGTACACTGGATATTTGCTGGGATTATCTTAGACTACTTTTCATCTACTTTTTCCTTGAGTTCCATTTCATATCGTGCTATCTCTTCCTTAGTTGTGATTGAGTTTTACTGCTATGTCACCCCCATTCGGGGAATATAAACTGCTTAGTATTATATTGCTAGATGTATGTTGACCTAGGACAGCGTTCTACCGCCGACACTGCGGCGTAGGCTGGGCGTTGTGACGTTCTCGTACCCTCACAGTGGGTGCGGGTCGTGACAATAAGACAACTTCAGCCTGAGCCGCATAAGGGGGTTTCCGCTCGAGCCGCATATGGCTGTCCACGTGTCTAGGCTGCGTGGCGTTTTCTGGATCTCGGGAGGGGGGTTGTGTCAGAGATTTTCTTTGATTTCCTAGGATTCTGTCATTATGACAGAGTCATAATTGTCTCTTTATGTCAGGCATGTCGCTTCGTCAGAGTGGTCAGCCGTCCAAGCAATTAATGCAGTACAGTGCGGAGGAGAGAACTGTTTGCAAGCCACGTGTCTTTTCTTCTGAGCCGCATGGAGATCACAGAGCCGCATAGACTCGTTGAGCCGCATGGGTCTTCTGAGCCGCATGGGGTTTCCTGGCCGCATGGCTCTTTCTTTATTATTTTCTATGCTTCTACAGCTATACGTCCAGGATGGCTTGTGATGCCAGTGACGTCGAAGAGGGACGAGGCGAAGGAGGTCAGCCACTCGCCTTAGACTTGCTTCAAACGAGCGACTGGTTGGCTACGCTGACGTCGCCTACGCGATCACCTGCAACCCGCTGAATATGGGACTTGGTTCCAGAGAAGCCATTCCATAACGTGGAATGGATCTTAATTCAACCGTTCCCGTTCGATCGACCCGGCCGATTCTGACCTATTGGTCCCAACCGAATCGGTAGCGACATTGTTCCTTTCTCGCGCACCCTATTACGACCCGTACCCGGAGTAAGGGCATGAGTGCATGACATCGTCCCAGCCTACACCGCAGAAACGACGTAGAACGCTGTCTAGTTCTACTATCTTACAACAGTTATAATATCAAAACCTGTCGAGAACGGTCAACTCCGAATGGAGGACAAGCAATGTCAATATAATATACCCAATAAGCTATTATATTGTTGCGACCGTCCAGTGTTGGTATTTATGTATGGTATTTATGGTGCACATCATCTTAATTCAACCGAGTAGTTCAAAGGAGGGAATTATGTATGGTATTTATGGTGTACATCATTAGGACGGGTTGCGACCGTCCAGTGTTGTGATAAGCTATGATATCAGTAAGTTTGGGATCCTTCGGATATTGGACTAGCATCCCGTATCGAAGCGATCATAGTCTTACACATAAGGATGCCAAAGATGCATTACGGTGCGAAACACCGTGACCTTCATATAGATAGGGCCGGTGGGCTGAGATTAGCGCTGGGTGCAGGCGCAGGGCCTGCCACCCTTATGCATATGTTTAAGTTTACGGTTGGTTGGTTGAGTGAAATGATATGATTTCTTATGTAAAGTTCTAACCTTGCAGGCTAGGCGAAATGGGACATAGATGAGCACGATCACTATGTTTATGTTAAGATTATGTCTAACTGTATCTGCCGCAGGGACACGGTAGTGGACAAGTTCAGGATATGTTCAGCTCGAGGCGGGGCTCAGCTTGGACGTGCCGAGGCGTGGAGTCCTTAGCGTTCAAGAGGAGCTACCGCATTGGCGTTCGGACTTGCGACATGGAGATGTTCAGCCGAAGACTACTTGTTGGCTATAAAGAGGCATAATGTATGGAACAATGTACTCCTTTGTGAGCTAGAGAGATCATGAACGTTGTAGCCAATTGGCATGTTAAGTTGGGCTATTCAGAGCTATTGTAACCTTCAGTTCATTATCAATAAAAGAGATTCTTGTTGTATACTACGTTTTCCTTCCGCTGCTTATGTTATCAATTTGAGCTATAAACACTATTGTGAATCTGTTATCTTGCCTTGCACGAGCACAACTCCAGATTAAATGCGGCATCACGCCCCAGCGAGGATGATGATTCGGATGAAAACTTGATAATGATGAAGACGGTAACTCGGTCGACAAACGTAAGTATCGAGGCACGATCGGGAAAAATTTACAGTAGCATTAATATTAAATCTACATTGGCTTTTCTGTTAATTTAAAATTTACAATATAATTAAAACTAATATTACGAAAATGCTATTTGCTCCAAAAAAAAATTGGATGATACCATCTTCCATTATGTGGCATACGACATGGTTGCTAACATGACAGCTGACATGACAAAATTTAACAATAAAATTAATATTAAAATTAACATTAATAGTAAATAAATAATTTAATATTAAATTAACATTAATTAATATTAACATTAATATTAACATTAATATTAATATTAACATTAACATTAACATTAACATTAGCATTAGCATTAGCATTAGCATTAAAAAAAATTATTAACATTAACATTAACATTAGCATTAACATTAACATTAACATTAATATTAATATTGACATTAACATTAACATTAAAAAAATTTGGGTAATTAATTTTTGGGGTTAAAATTTGCCATGTCAGCTGTTATATCATCTGCCATGTCAGCTGTTATGTCATCTGCCATGTCAGATGCCAAATAATAGGAGATGACATCACCCAAATATGTTGGGAGCCCAAACGACTAATTGCTAATATTAATACAGTGGTATTACCGTTATTTCCCAATAGATTCGTGCCTTGTTCGGTCACACCCCTCCACGAGCGGGTTACACCCCCCTAAACGAGGGATTAAATAGCCTTTTCCAAAGAAGAGAACCCATCCGACTAGAGAGAAACAAAGGAAAGAAAAAGAATAACAGTCGCAATGGAGAGGAGCAAGATCAACTGCAGCGGATGGGCCGTCATCCCTACCGAGATTCTCTCGATGATACTGGTACTTTCGGGGTTGCCGGCGGACGAGGTAATGTGCAACGTGGCCCCAGTTTGCCGTTCGTGGTGGAAGGCGCTCAACGGTCCCTTAGACTATTTGTCTAACGTCGACTTGGTACAGTGGTGCCGGAGGACCCAGCAAACCGCTGAGATTAGTTTGACCGTAATGAAGCTCGTGGCTCGCAGTGAGGAATATCTAGGGTCCTTCTCCGCGTACAAGCTCGACGAAGCAGCCTTCTCTTTTGCATGTTTAAGGCCAGTGCAAAATTTTCTTTGGTCTTATTCTAATACTTTATTTTTTCTATTACAAAATTTTACGTATACTTTTGTTAATTTCTATTGATGTTTTCCCATTTTTATAATACAGAGGAAAATTTCTAAGGGTGCTGCGCATTCCGAAGTGCGACGTGAGTGATGAAACTTTCGTGAGACACTTGGAGTTTCTCCCTGTGCTGGAAGAACTCGACATTAGCTACTGCCTCTATATCACGTCGACTGGAATATTTTTTGCCGAAAAGTATTGCCGCCGTCTGGTCAAGCTGAGTAGGAACATGCCCCCTCCAGATTTTATGCTCAGGAACATGTTCGTGCTGGACACGAAAAACGAGACGGAGGGAAAGGCCGTGGCTGATTCGATGCCGCGTCTCGAGCACCTACATACGGGATTCGGCATGTTCAATGGAGACACGCTACGATCTATCATATGCAACTGCAAGGGTCTTCGCCTGCTCGACATACGTGGGTGCTTCAACGTGATCTTCGACGACGAACTCTGGAAAATTTGTTATTCAATACAGACGTTTAAAAAATCCTTTGATAATGTAATCCCAGTACCAGGAGAACCTGTATACGAGATGTATAATGATTTAGATATGTTCTATCATTCCTAGGGTGAATGGTGAAAACATTAGCATGCATGCATGCATGCATTTCTTTATATTTTTTACTAGTCTGCATACAAGATATTTTTTATGAGTTCGATTCTCCATTTTGATAAAATTTTACTTTTGTCAATACTAATTTTTTACATGATTAATTTTTTTTACAAATAAAATGGACTGTGATATAATGACGCCTAAGACGGCTCACTTCTGAAATTTCGACATTTTCCAACACAGATTTTACCATTAATATAACATCTCAGTGTAATCATATCCAAGAGATTTCGCCATTTCCCAACACAGATTTTACCTTATTCAAAATGAATTCTGGCGGTGCAAATTCCACTCATATTAGTGGTATCAGTGCCATTCACCATAATTAATGGTGATCAATACGAAAATATTGGTTTCTTTTTCACAACCCTTTAAAATCTATTTACACAGCCAAACAGCCAAACTAATTCATCTTCACGAGCCTTCAAAACCAATTTATATAGATTCAAAACAAAACGAAATAGCCAAACTATTTAAAATTCACAACCCTATAGAACAGTCCTAAATGTACTATTCTCCGTTTTATATGTACCATTCTCCGTCCTACATGTATCATTCTTCGTCCTACCTCCGTCCTAAATGTACCATTCTCCATCCTATATGGACCATTCTTCGTCCTACATGTATCATTCTCCGTCCTACATTTACCATTCTCTATCCTAAATGTACCATTCGTCGTCCTAAATGTACAATTCTCCGTCCTAAATGTACCATTCTCCGTGTTAGAGGAACAGAGAATGGCCATTAACAGCCAAACAGCCAAACTAATTCATCTTCACGAGCCTTCAAAACCAATTTATATAGATTCAAAACAAAACTAAACAGCCAAACTATTTAAAATTCAGAACCCTACAGAACAGTCCTAAATGTACCATTCTCCGTCTTATATGTACCATTCTCCGTCCTACATGTATCATTCTCCGTCCTACCTCCGTCCTAAATGTACCATTCTCCGTCCTATATGGACCATTCTCCGTCCTACATTTATCATTCTCCGTCCTAAATGTACCATTCGCCGTCCTAAATGTACAATTCTCCATCCTAGATGTACCATTCTTCGTGTTAGATGAACGGAGAATGGCCATTAACAGTCCCAAAAATTGTTCCATACTAAGTTAAAAGCATATAATAGCACCCAAAAAATGTTAACAATAGAAAAATTCTACAGAACCCAAACACCAGACTCGAACCTAGGCCTTCCATGTAAAAGCCAAACAGCACAACCAACTAAGCCTGGAAAGACATTAATAATGCTAAGTCTACTACCAAATGCTTATAACACTCTTACAACCTTCACCCATTGCTGACATGTGGGCCATGGCCCACATGTCAGCAATGGGTGAAGGTTGTAAGAGTCTTGTAAGCATTTGGTTGTAACTGTAGCATTATATCCCCAACTTCCAATAAGGAATAGGAAGAGTCGGTTAGGAACGTGTATATATATACATAGGGGTCCCCATTCATCTGAGTAGGTTGCACATTTAACATGGTTCCAAAAAGATCATCTGGTTGGGAACCATTGCCGGAGTCTTCTTCCAGTCATCGCCGAGCCTCTCCGCATGGAGCACCCTCTGCGCCGCCTCCGGCCCATGACTGGCTGGCAGCGGCTGCGAACTTTCTGACCTCCTGCGGGTTGTCACTGGAGGTCATCGCTCGACCTCTTCATCCGGCGCCCAACTTTGACCTGTTGCCGATCACTCCGGAGGAACGGGATTCTCTGGAGAAGAGGGAAGCATTTCGCCGCCTGTGCCATAGGGCGGGTGTGCACACCCTGCAGGACTTTGCGGAGATCCTCCGCGAGGCCAGTGAGGGCTAGACCTCTTTTTTTTCGTTTTTTACAGTTTTTTGTCCTCCTCTTGTATACTTCGCCGGAGAATGTTCCGGCGACGAAAGCTGGGATTTAATGAAATATAATATTTTGTTAACTCAATTTGGTTTCGGCTACAATCAAACTTTCACAACCTTCTTACAACTTACACCCATTTGCTAACTATAGCATTGCTCTTTATAATTAACAAATCTTGTTACGTCAAATCCATATATCAGCGACGATATCCCCATCAATGACTTGTTACGTCATAGAATTGATTATGCTGCCAGCGTCAATCTTGCCGTCAAATCCATCTTAAATATGATTACAAAGTAAAATAGAGGACAACTTTGAGTGTTTCAATTTTACTCTATTCAAGTACATAGTCTTCTTATTTTCAAAAATTTAATCAAATATTCGAAAAATGGAAATATTGAGATTAAACTTCACATTCTTAAATATGTTGTCAAATTTTTTTAAATAAACATGTTTCCACCACGTTTTTTCTGCCAAATTTTTCAATAATTTATACGGAACACGTGGATATATACTAGTAATAATAGTAATAAATTTAATTTTGGAAAGTAGTTTTTAAAATTAGGGTCTCAAAATTCCAAAGATTTATGTAGTGATTTCACATGGATATATACTAGTAATAATAGTAATAAATTTAATTTTGGAAAGTAGTTTTTTAAATTTAATAGTAATAAATTCGACCGTCTTATACTAGTAATAATAGTAATAAATTTAATTTAAGACTCAAAACTATTCTAATTTTTTCCACTTCCCAAGGTCACATAAGACGGTCGAATTTTTCCTCTTCTTCTCTCAAACCCTCTTCCTTCTCCCAAATCCTCTTCTAATCAAAATGCCGTCGAAGAAACAACGATCGTCGCCGAAGGAGAAGAATCCACAAAGGGATGCGATACAGGCCCGAAGGGCAGAACTTGTAAGGGCGGCGAAAACCAAGATTATGGTCGCTAGGGCAGAGGCCGAAAGGGCAGCGGCAGAAGCAGCGGCGGCGGCAGCGACGATGAAAGCGGAGGCGACAGCCAAGTCACGTGCAAAAAAGGCTAAAAACACTCATTGCTCGACAAAGACCGAAAAATCTATCTTCGATACAGAGTCGTCGGAAGACTCAACTTATGAAGATCGAAGGCGTACTCAAGCGAAGGCTAAGGTGGCAACGGATACCGAGTCATCAGCGTACTCTGTGGATTTTGAATCCTCATCAGAAGAGGAAAATGAAGAGGAAGAGCAATCATCAAATAAGTCCCAGGCTGGAGAGGAGGTAAAAAAATTTAAAGACTCTAAAACTAAGAAGATTTACATTAAATATTTCAAGAAAAATGCTGTTATGCCTGAAAGATCAATTAAGATGGATGATGTCGAAGACGAAGCTTTCCTGGATATATTGAAATTCTATCAATTGGAGAAACTGAACAAATCCTGCCTTGAGAAAATCTCCCAAACAATAGTAAGAGAATTTTACTCAAATCTTCCGGCTGAAATTAAAGAAAAAGAAGAGGATCAACTACTGGTATTTCTGAGAGGGAAACTGATTAGGGTAAATGCTGCTGTCATCAACGAATTTTATGGATTTGATCCAGTTCCTGAGTTTGATATGAAAGATATTGATAATGTTTCCATGACGGATGTAATTCATGAGATTACAGGTGTTTCAATTGGTGCCAATACCCCTCAAAATGTATACAAAGATCAATTAAAAACTTTGTATAAATTGTTGCATGCCTACGTATCTCAAACACTCAACCCTACTGGACATGAGTTTTCCATCCATCCCGAGAGAGTAAAATTTCTTTATTATATGGAGAAGAAAAAAAGGATGGATATAGGTTCCTACATGTTCAGTAGAATGATGCATCTCGTGGGAAAACCAACTGCAAGGACAGCTCTCCCTTTCGGAGGATTTGTATGCTCGATGGCTAATAAACATTCTGTCCCAAGCTTAGCAGGGGATGTTTATATTAAAAACAAAGGCCCCATGAGAAAACTAACCTTCACTCGAATGTTTGGAAAACGGGCAGCAGCTGCAAGCAAACCATCAACATCTGGAAAATCATCAACTTATGGAATCAAAAACACTAAGGACAGGGTTGATGATCTATACAATTTTATTGCTGCAAACTTTGAGAATGTCTTCAAAGAGATGAAGACTATATCCGACAACCAGAAATTGATTCTGGATAAGATTAACCAGATAGAGGTTGAATTTGCTGACCAAGAATAAGATTTTCCTTCCCTCGTGAAGAAGGTAAATGGGACTAGCCCAAACTCTTATGTAAAAATACATACTGTGCACATTGACACTTTAATGCTAGCCATCACTTTGATACTTCTATTTATGTTTCTGGATGTCATTTCTACATATACAGTGAGTCCATACTGACTATAATTTTTCTTAATCCGTCCCTCAAGGTGTAGGTGAAGGATATTTTGAGAAAGAAGAAGAAGTAGAAAAAAAAACAAGAAGAAGAAGATGGAGATGGCTATGAAGATTCATCTTTTGAGTTTTGAATGTCTCTTATTTCAATTTGGAAGTAATATTTGACTTGTAATATGGTTCTGAATATTTGTTGGTCATGGCGGTCAAACTAAATTTTGTGTTTGAAATATTTTAAGACTAAACTTTTCGCTTGTACTAAGTGCATAGTTCGTAATTTGTTTTGAAAATGTAATATGATCTTGAATTTAGAGTAGGTCTGATATTTATTTGGATTATTGTATTATGAATTATGCAGGTTCTATGTTGAATTACTAACATGGATTGGACAGATTACTGTAACGTGAATTATGCAGTTTATTGGACTTGGAATGAAGTATACTTAATTTGATTATGATTTTTTGGTTGAAGCGTTTATTTGGTTGGCAGTTGGCCTTCATAGATGATATTGATATTTTGGTGTATTCTTTTGATTTGCAGATGCCCATCATAGATTTCATGAGTCCTGGGTGCATTCCTAGGGTTTACAGGTGGCCTCATTACGGATGCATTCCTGGGATCACTAAAACTTTATTTGATTGTAATGTGTTTAGCTTTCTGTAAAAAAATCATTACATCGATGCCATCAGTATGAATTCGATGCCAGTGCCTGTTCATCCCTTGTTATTGCTGAAGCAAAATTGTAATCCTGCCTGTTCATCCCTTGTTATTGCTGAAATATAATTGTAATCCTGCCTGTTCATCCTTTGTTATTGCCATCAGTACATCGATGCCATCAGTATGAAGTCGATGCCAGTGTAATGCATAATGTAATGTAAGAAAAATTCTCTTTGATAGTAGGTTAATTATATTCAAACATTCGCAAGAAATTTTGTTCAGCCATACAGTGGAAGCCTGATAAAATGATATTCGGATTTTCTTGAAAATAATTTAATATTAAATTAATGTACTATGGTAAATGATATTAAAAATACTGTAAATATTTGGTGAAAAAAATATGAGATACTTGAACATTTTCAGTCCTAAATGTACCATACTTTGTTAAAAGCACAGAGAGTGTCCGTTCTCCGTTTTCAAAGAACGGAGAATGGCCATTCTCCATGTTAAAGGAACGGAGAATGGCCATTCTCCGTGTTAAAAGCAAAGAGAACGGCCATTCTCCGTCCATTCGCCGTGTTAAAAGCAAAAAAATGGCCATTCTCCGTCCATTCGCCGTATTAAAAGCAAAGAGAATGGCCATTCTCCGTGTTAAAAGCAAAGAGAATGACCATTCTCCGTCCAAAAAAATATTCACATCGAAAATATTATCTTTAGAAAAGTTAAAAAATAATCCGCCCGACCTCAGAAGCAGGTTTTCTCAGTTCACCACCATCACCATGACATGTAGCTTTATTAACAAAACATTAAATTGTTAAATGAAAAAAAAAAATTTCTGACAATGACATGGGCTGTAAAATTAGAGCGGCGCCGCTGGTACTTCTCCTTGTTCGAGGAGGTCTCGACGACGTCCGACGCGAAGCGGACCGATTCTTCTCGGCGCAGCTGGTACTCCTCGTTGTTCTAGGAGTGCTCGACGACGTTCGACGCGATCCGAACCGATTCTTATTTCCTTCTTCATCTCCGTTTCTCTTTCCACCACAACCACCAACACCACCACCACGACGGCCTGTAACAAAAAAAAATTACGAAATATTAAATTGGATGGACGAAAGAGAGAGTAAATATGAGTTAATTTAGGGTGTTCATTGAAAAAATTAAAGTGAAGAATGACCTGCTAAAGCAAGTTACCAACAGGTCAAAAGTCTAAATCAGCATTAAATGATGTTTCTACACTATTATTCAATCCGAACCATTGGATCAACATCCAACGGTCCAAATATCGGATGTATCGATACATCCATTTCCAGCGGATGTATTGTAGAACGACCCATATATATATATATATATATATATATATATATATATATATATATATATATATATATATATATATATATATTGGATCCACTATCCAAATCGCATAATACGGGTCGGGTTTCAGTTTCTATACCTTATCCGCCATCCATACAGGAAAAACTTCGGGTCCTCTCTCTCTCTCTCTCTCTCCTCGTTCAATTTATCGACGCTATCTCCACTCTCTCTCTCTATCTATAGGTACGAGTCTCACTGAAACCCTAACGAATTTTTTCTCCCAAACTTATGATTTCCCCCCAAATTTACTACTTATAATTTCTTAATATTTTTAATGGAGTAGAATATTACTAGGGTTTTGGTGGATCGAGCTCGCCAGTGTCTTCTTTACAGTTCTTCTTGAAATATAGATGTAAAACTCGTTTTCTTCGTTCAATCGTAGATGTATGCGCTTCAAATGGAGTTATTTGCAATAAAATTCATTTTTTTGTGAATTTGCGAGACTTGCACTGCAATTTGGTGATACAAATGCCGATATTGACCTACATATGTTGTTACACCGGTAAGGATAGTTTTTTCTTGTTCATTTGGGTCGAGTTGTGTGTCTAATAGATCAATGTGGTTATACATTGATCTATTAATACATCACCACAAGGTGCGGACACGCTGCCACGGGATGCACCACATATTTTGGCGCGTCCTAGTGTATTTAGAGGGTCTGTGTCGCTTTTCAACGTGACACTATGAGGACACCTAAGTTTTGAGTTGGTTAGGAATTTGTCTTATCTCGTGGATAAGTATTTAGAGATTTGTTTTTGGCTAATTCTAAAGGCACTCCAAAACTTACTTGGGGCTAGCCCTTACTACATGACAACCCAGTTTTGTGGAACTTTTACTCAGGACAGTCCCAATTTTACTTTGGGTTGTCTACCCCCCAAACCCTCAACCAACACTTTATTTGGTCGTTTTCATTCTCTCTTCCAATTCTTAAACCCTAAAAACCTAAAAGAAGTAAAGATGAATAAGAAGAAGCAGCAGATGAAGAACGAGAAAGGAGGCGGCTCCGACGCTGCGACTGAGGAGCCCGGTTTCGAAATCCGGCAATGGCGAGACAGATCTTTGGAAGAAGACTCGGCAGCAGTAGTCCAGAAGGCAGGCGGCTCCGGCGACACGTCGGCCGGACACGGGACGTGGACGCCCGCGGCGCTGCGGATGCTGGCGGGGCCGCGGACGTTGGCGGGGGCGCGGACGACGAGCAGATAGGACTGCCAACAAAGTTGACAGTCCTAATATGAAATAGGACTGCCTCCTATCAAAATTCTCTGTTTGGACATAGGACTGCCAACAAAGTTGGTATTCCTTACACCAAGTAGGACTCTCAACAAAATTGGCAGTCCTAACATAAAGTATAACTGTCAACTTTGTTGGTAGTCCTACTTGGTGTAAGGACTGCCAACAAGTTTGGCAGTCCTGAAAGAAATTGGGCTAGCCTGAAGTAACAAATGAGGGTGGCGAACTTGCAAATTTTTTGAAAAAAATTGGGGTAGCCCCAAGTAAAACTTGGAGTGCCTTTAGAATTAGCCTTTTTTTTAATCTTATTTCTATTGTTTTGTAGTCATCTATAAATAGTTTGTAAGTTCAGAAATTATTTGTGGAAGGATTGAAGAATAATTGAGATAACTCTACTTTGAGTTTGTTTGGTGCTGTGCCAAAACCCTAGAATGGATCTATTATCTTCTCTAGATGTAGAGAGGAATGTACATATTTTCTCGTCTTTTCTAGATAATTGACTTCTTCTTTTTTTTCTCTGTTATGTAACATGCTCAATGTCTCAAGTACTAACATCTCCCACAATCCCTTATCATCATATCCAGAAGTGGCCGAGGTCATTTAACTCCAACATATGATTGACCTCCTCACATTTGCCCTTATTAGTGAGTCAGTCAGCTGGGAATTGGCTTATGTTCGCTGATTTTTAGATAGATAAATTATTCAGATCATCACTAAGCTTAAGAATTCCATCAAGCACATGTTATTATCTGAATGCTAGTAAATTGACTTTTTTTTCTTTCTCATACTTGCCCAACTAGTGCTAGGGTGATCTGCATAATTATCTTGTCTACCTGTCTTAAGTTGTATATGACATGGATTTTGTGGTAGAGTTGTTACCATGTGTTCTCTGCTGGTACTAACATTCACTAGAATCTACTCTTTATCACAATGCTAATAATTTGCATGTGCCCATCATATTATTACTCGTCTTGAGAAACTGTACTTGATAGCAACTGGTCATCGTCTTTCTTAAGATGAAGTGACCAGCTCTCAGACAATTCTTGGAACGTACCCTTTACTTTTTAATGTTTGTAGTTATCGTTCATTTGTAGGTAAAGTTTATCCTGGGAGGTTGTTGGGGAATAGGGTTACGTTCATGGCCCCAGGAAAGAAGGTAAAGAATGCTACTGTTGGTGAAGCATCAAAACAATCAACATCCAGAACTCAAACCCCAAAACCACTGAAGCCTGAGCCTAAAATCATAAAGAAATCACCCAGTCAGAACAACACAAGTGCAAAAAGTTCGAAAGGACCTCAGAGTAATCAGGGAAAACCTGTGAAGTCCAATAATGTAACCAGAAAGAAAGGGGAAGATGTTGCCAATAAAAATAAGAGCCAGAAGACCCCAGTGAATGACAAAAAACATGAGAAACCTAAAGGGAAAATTGATGGTATGATATTCATGTGCAATGCTAAGACCAAACCAGATTGCTTCCGCTACATGGTCATGGGACTTCCTCAAAGCAAAGAAGAGATCGTAGCTACCATTAAGCCTGGTCTAAAGCTTTACCTGTATGATTTTGATGCAAAACTTCTGTATGGTATCTATGAAGCAACATCGGTTGGTGGGATGAAACTTGAGCCGGCTGCATTTGGCGGATCCTATCCTGCACAGGTTTGGTATTCAGCATTCATGTTACATTTCCCTCCAAGTAAACAATATAATGAAACTGAATGAAGTAATGCTGACTCATAAGAGAGACTCCACTGTGACTTTGGAAAGACTTCTAGGATCTTTATGATAATCATTTCTAATAGAAATTTGTGGAACTTGAAACCCTGCAAAATCTTTGAACTGTTGCCAGGTTCGCTTCAAGGTTCACGTGGATTGCTTGCCTCTTTCAGAGGGGATGTTCAAGAAGGCAATTATGGGCTACTCATGTGGAGATGGAGATAAGATCAAGTTCGATATTGGAGTCACCAAGCTACAAGTGAGAAACTCTGTTTCCTCATTTAATTTAAGGAGTTGATGTTTTTTTTCTTCTGTCTATGCAATTTGTTTCATTTGAACTCTAGGTAACTCCATAATAACTTATGTGATTGTGCTTGACACGACCTATTGCACGTACAGGTCAAAAAACTTGCCAAGTTATTTCAGCCTTCCACTCAGCTCATGTCAAATGTTAACACCCTTGTTCAGAGTGCTCAACCAGTCCCAATCCCACTTGTTCAATTTAGACCTATACTACCAGCAATTGAAACTCCACTGCACATATTTCATCCAGAAGCGTTAGCTGGTGGTCAGTATGCCCAGGCCCTAAGTCAAAAAGAAACTGCTCCAGTAAAAAGGGAGACCGTTCCACATGATCTTCTCTCTCTCAGCGAAAAAGAATATAGAACTTATGGCCTGAGGAGAGAGCCCCTGATTCCAGCTCCAGCAACTGCCCCTTCTGCTGCTCCTGCTGTAGGCCCATCGCATAGAATTAGGGATGCTCATTATCCTTATGCTGTTCCTCCTACAAGAGCAGCTTATTTGAGTGGAAAGGACAGCCAGAGTGATCTCTCTCAGAGAAGAATGGATGAAAGCGAGTACAAGTTGAGGCCAGCTGCTGAACAATTGGCAACACAATCAGCTCCTTATCTCGGTTATCCATCCGGTGTTTCAAGGCAGACTGAGGCTGGATATGGTGCAAGGTTGGCTGAGGCTGATAGACTTCATTCTGCTCATGCAGCTAATGCCTTGTCAGATTATAATAGGAGTTATCTGCAGCCCGGTGGCGCAGGAGATTCTGGGAATTCCTCTGTCTCGTCTCGGTACTCATTTGCTGGTCCTTCATTCACATATAGATGAAGCAAACATTTTTACCGTTCTGACTTTCGGGATCTTGGGAATGTCTGGAAGATGTATCTTTGTCAAGTGTTTGTGGTAAGCCTCTTAAACATGGAATCTTAGACTATTTCAGGACTTGTGAGGGATGACAGATCAGTCCCTAGACTTTTTTGGCCTGCTGTATTTGCAGGCTGATCTTAACTGTAATATTATTATGTCCTTTTAGGTTTTAATTTGGAGGAACTAAAATTCTATCTCTGCATAACCCTAATTTTTCTGTTTGGTACTGCGGTATGTATTTTGTGCTTGATATGCAATTAGGTTTTTTTTTAATTAAAGCATGTAGAAGGTTCTAAGTTCAAAAAATTTCTTTGTCAAACTTTCTATATGGCATCTATTAGCTTGTGTATATTGTGCGTCGAAGTTGTGAGTTGCATTCAGTCATTCGGATGCCATTAGGCAGCTTTTGTAAGTTTGACTTGATCTGGCAGAGACTAATCTGCTTTGGTGTGTGATATTATCAAAGCTTTTCTACAAGTTGCTGTTAAATTTTTTATCTTATTTTTTCTATAATATATGCTGTTGTAAATGACTGATGCTATTTATTTATTTATTTTGGATATGTAACGGGTTTAGGCCTTGTTCAAGTATTGCTCGAGTGACACTGTTAATGCACAGCAATAGTACGTCAGGTGGATTGATAGACTGTTGTCGACTCTTATGCGGAAGTTTTTAAAAAGCTCTCTTAAAAGCCTATGGCTGGTCAGCAGGTGGAGATATAGCGCATTCTGGCTGGATGGTTTCTATGCCACGCGAAATTCAATTGTTGGTTGAGGCATGCATTATTCTTGCACATTTTCTGTTAACCAGTTGCACACCTATCTCATTTCTACAACAAACTGATGATGTATATTATGTCCATGCTTCGGTATACAACAAATTGAAGTAAAAATATAAGACCCAGTGTGATCAACCACAAGCAAACTCAGACTGACATGTTTCAACCATGAATTGAGCCCACAAAATTGGCAGCACCTACATTACAGGAAGCTTGCAGTGCTTCCATCAATATTTTTGATACTGTGACTCTAAACATGGATCAGTTAGGGATTTGCTTGAAAGAAGGCTTGTCCAGAGTCGGAGAAGGATCGTAGCTTCCGTAGTCATTATTTGTTCTCACTGCAAGGATTCTTGGACGTGCAGCAATGGAGGAGATTTCACCAGTACTGCTCGATAACTTCTTCAAAGATTCATGAACTTGCACCCAAGAATCAGCAATAAGCTTTCGGTGCTCATCTGCAAGAGAAATATATAGTGCGAGGTCGACTAAGAACACATGAGAACGTACAAATGATAGTTTGTTTCTGCTTAACCCTAATTTTTTTTTTTTTTTGGGCGATGTCTGGCGACTTTGTGCACGGTGCGTTGCATGTCTTTTCACACACCCACACTTCTCCTGTGGTTTGATCATCTGCCTAGTCAGGAAGATTATACCTCTCCTCGCTGACCACAAGAGCCAGTTGAGTTCTGTATAACCCTAAAATTGGGTACGTACATACAATGACTCTTTATATATTATTATAAAATCTTGCAAAATCGATCGAAACATATTGCCAACACTGTTCCATAGATACTATCATGTTTATGTCTTCTCCAAGTACGTACAGAAACTGTTATTTCATAGACTTTGAATTTCAAGAATAAAACAATTAAACATGCAATGTTAGAACCAACAATTGAATATATATTGCTATATATACTTCCATGAAACCAACCTGCAGCAAATGAAGATGATAGCAGCGACGCCGCCGCCGTCAGGATCAGGAGGAAGGAGAGGAGGGTTGATATCTTCGTCCCCATGATAACGTCTTTTTCGCGGCATGCAAGCCTCATTTCAATGGTGATCTCTCTTCCTCTCTCCTTCAAGAGCACAAAGGAAGAGCCCTTATGGTCAATTCTTTATATGAGAGCAATGCAAATCTGACTGGACCCTTACAATGTTATGTGCAATTATTTTTTTTCAAAGTCACGACTGGAAAAAGGAAATGGTGAGCACTTTGTCCATAGAATTTGAGTGTTGGGTCACTAAGGTGGTTGTTGAATAAACTAAGGGCATTGACAGCTTTGCCTCTTCATTGAACTTAACACATCAACTACCATAGACTCTTGCAATCAAAATGCTTTATGTACCTCCAAAAATACATCCCTCCATGTCATTCCGTCACGTGACTCTCTTCTATTGGCTTATGTCTTCCTCCAACCACTCCTCCTATTTGCTTGGGTCAATAAGAGAGTATCACGTGGCAGAGAGATATGGAGAAATAGAGTTTTTGGAGGTACATATAGCATTACTTTTTTTTTTTTAATAACTCAAGACTATATAAGAAGAATTACTGAAAGTCTCTTGAAATAATAAAACAAATATCGTTATGATCATCGCTAACTTCTGTCATAGGATTTGCATGACCCAATGCTAGTCACGCCATCCAACTTGTTAAAAGAGGGATGGGAATCCTTAGTTAACAATTGAGCCAACTAGTGATTTTCTTTTTGAGGTCCCCCCTTATAGTCAAGCCTAAAAGGAACTTAGGCGTCCTCATGACTTCTTTCGTCTGTCGTGAAAACTCCTTCTATTCTATGAAAGTTCGGACAATACCAAAACGATAAATTGGGAACACACTACGCTTATTTACTGTACCCAAGTGTTGGAACGGTGCAACAGTGTTTCAGATAATAAAAGCGTTCCAAATATATGTTATTTTATTTATTTTTTAAAATTATTTATTTAGGTACACTATTTTACCGTTCCAAATACGTTTCAAATTGAGGATATACACATGTGCAAAAATGTATTTGGAACACTTTGTCAGTAACGTTTTTTTTGGTTTTCTAACACTGGAACACATTTAAACTGTTCCAAAACGTTACTTGGAATACATTTTTTTCCATTCCAAAAAATTTGGCAGCCCCAAGCACGGAAATGAGTGTTCTTTGAAATTTCCTGGAATGGATTTCCTCTATTCCAAAATGACTTTTTCGGTGTAGTGGATCCATGCCCATGGAGTTCTCTTTTCCGTTCGGAAAATTGCTTAGGGTGTGTTTGATTGCAAGATGGAAAATACGTGGAAAAGAAATTAATTCCATGGAATTATTTTTCTAGGAAAAAAATTTCATGGAATTTTAAAAATTTTCATGGAAAACTTAATTTGGTTGTTTGATTGTCATTATTTTCCACGGAAAATAGTTATTTTTCATGGAAAATGATATTTTCCTATGGGTTAGACAAGTTTCATTTTCCACCATTTTAGAAGAAAATATGGAAAATGATAGTTTTTTGGAAAATAATTCCATGAAAAATATAAGCTATCAAACACTACAATTGGTGGAAAATTTGTGGTGGAAATATTTTCAATGAAAAAAAACGCCCAATCAAACACAGCCTTAATGAAAAATTTAAAAAATGAGGGGGGGATTAGAGAAAACAAGTTAGAATGTCTCCTAGCAACCACTCTCCAACTTTACATATGTGGGGCTCTAAGAGTGGAAAAAGAGCAAGACCTATGAGTCCAAAAGCAAAGAAACATGAAATGATCAGTTGCACTTTAAACTTTAGCATTGTCCTAAAGGGGGTCATAAAATAGTACATGGTGCTCCAAATTATCCTTGAGGACAAGGACATGGAACCGAACATATTGGAAAGACAACAATATATAGTGGAGAATAAAGAGGTGTTATATAATTACTACTCATGCTTATATATCTTTATGACAAATATATATAGTTAAAGAATTGAAGCACTTAGATTTGATTACATGTTGGTGCTTATATAAGTCGGAATTTATTAGTTTTAATTAAGTAGATGTCACATGTTATGCGTATCATTTGGATAAATTTTGTGCATATTCAATCTTAGTGATCTCACATGGCATCAACAAGACTGGATGGATATTGTCTGTGAGATCCAATTGTGGACATTATTAGATCCTCTGCATCTTCTTTATAAAATTTAAAGCTGATGTAACTCATATGTCTCTACACATTCATATTCTTGTAACCTACATGACCTTTGGCCATTCGTTTCTTCATAACCCCCAACCTCTCTCTTTATATAAAGAGAGGTTGGAATAGCTTGTAAATGTGCACTTGTGTGGTTGATAATATACGAGAAAGCTTCGTCTCCGTGTGTTTGAGTTTTTGCCTTACGACACGTTCCCTTTTCACTCGCACTCGACAGGGTGCGGGATATACGCACAACAGGACGTTTTGGAGGCGCTCGTTGGGGCGCTCCCCCTCACATGAACACAACAGGGTGCAGGAAACATGTTTCACTTAGGCTAGCTCTGAAAGCTTCCTAAGTCCAATCGCTCTGACATGTTTTTGGAACGAGTGTTTTGGCAGTGACTTGGTGAACAAGTCTGCACGGTTATTCTCCGATCCAATGTGTTGCACTTCAATCTTCTGAAGCGCTTGTTGTTCATGTGTAAAGAACAACTTGGACGATATGTGCTTGGTAGCATCCCCTTTGATGTAACCATGTTTCGCTTGATCAATAACAGCGGTATTGTCCTCATAGACGACAACAGGTTCATCTGGGTCATATGGAAGATCACATGTACTTCGAATATGGCCAATAACAGCTCGAAGCCATACAAACTCTCTAGTCGCCTCATAGAGCGCGAGTAGCTCAGAGTGGTTCGTTGAAGTAGCCACTAAGGTCTATTATAATCAGGGGGAGTATCTAGTTGTATACTTCTAAACCATCGTGTACTCTTTTGTCCTTCGATCAGCGGTTTTTCCCACTGGGTTTTCCCTGACAAGGTTTTGACGAGGCACCTTTGCAATGGTTAGTTTACCCCCATCACACTGACCTGTGTGTACTCTTTTGTCATTCGACCAAAGTTTTTTTTCCCACTGGATTTTCTTTGGCAAGGTTTTGACGAGGCACAAGTAGATGGTCAAACTTGAAGATGCAAGCTACAGATAGACGAAGAAACTCAGAGATGTTTACAAGCAGAATTTCTGGAGAGCCAAGGGGGAGTGTTGTAACTCATATGTCTCTACACATTCATATTCTTGTAACCTACATGACCTTTGGCCCTTCGTTTCTTCATAACGCCCAACCTCTCTCCCTATATAAAGAGATGTTGGAATAGCTTGTAAATGTGCACTTGTGTGGTTGATAATATACGAGAAAGCTTCGTCTTCGTGTGTTTGAGTTTTTGCCTTACGACAAAAGCTATAAATTCCATCAAGTTCATCAGTTTGAACAAGCAAGAACACGATCATTTATTTATTTTCTTGATGGATCAATTTTGTGGTTCAAGAAATGGAAGTTTGTCAGATGTCATGAATTGTAGTTTGTTGATCATTCCATTTAAGTTCAGCGGCTTGAACAAGAACACGATTATTTATTTATTTTCTTGATGGAATTTTGTGGTTCAAGAAATGGAAGTTTGTCAGATGTCATGAATTCAAGTCTATTATCATATAAAAACCTCGCATACAAGTCATGTCTTGTTGACAAATCAAAATGTTCTCTTTATTTTTCAAGAGATTAATAATTGAAGGCCTAAACAAATTGTTTTAATATACGGCGGTGCTACATTGTCCGCGGACTTGGACCGACAGTTCTGGCCCGCGGGCCACGTATCGCCTTCTGATTGGTCAGAGACGGGTGGGGCCGAAAGTTAGCGGCGGGGCCGCGGGGGGTGGGGGGGGGGGGGGGGGGTGGGGGGTGGGGGGTGGGGGGGGGGGTTGCAAAAAAACATTTTCGTTTAATATAAGATTCCAAAGGAGCATATTAAGGCATTAACATAATGACATTTTTATTTTTGAAGGGAAAAAAATCATGTTTCTTGCGACTAGCTTACCGATTGTAGAAGGTGGTTGACTGTAATATGCAAATATGAGCAAGAAATGCTTTCCGTTATTTCATAGAAAATTTATATTAGGCACTTAAAGCCATCCAGCAAACTTTACTAATTTCTGCTACAATATAACCGGAATAAACATAATCCTTTATGCAACAACTAGTAAATGCACATTTGCACGTATAATAATATATAATAAGAATATTATTCAATTATAGTCAAATATTTCTTCTAATTGATGTAGTTAAGGTGGGAGGTATGTAATGCCTGTGGTTCGTATTATGTATTCTTGGAATACGTGTACGTATTTCATTCTTGTATTGCATGATTTCCTTCTTGGCTTGGTTTATTCCTGGTTTGGGTTGGTTGGTTCGGCTTGGCTTGGTTTTGATTGGGTTCATGATGAACCCAAGGTGAACCCCCTACCTACCACCACCCTTGATATTTATTGCCATTTCTTCCTTCTCTCTCTTCATTACTCATCTTCTTCTTCCCCATTACTTCCTTACCTACCAAGGAGAGGGAGAGGGAGAGAGAGAGAGGTCTAGGCAAGTGCACTTTGCCACCACTTGAGAACCACTTTTTATTTGTCTATTAGCTAGATTAGGCCATGGTGATCAACGTTAGAACTCGACATTTTGGAGTCTCCATTGTTCTAGATCTAAGTTTCTTCTACTTTCGATTTTGCATGGTTTTGATCTATTTAAGATTGTATTTTTATGGGTTTTGATGTTCTTATGTTGGAGAGGATTGAATTTCACCCAAGATAGAACTTTGCAAAGTTGGATTTGGACTTATTTTGACCAAGTTATGGACTTTTGAAGCTTTGGGTTCACTCATGGAGTTCTTGCTGTTCTTGCCATTTGGAGAAGACAGTGAACAGTGGACTGCTTTTTAGCTTACGCCGCTGACTTGGGTACGCTGCTCTTTAGCGAGCGTACGCTAGCCTTGATACATATAGCATTTTTGAAGGTACATATAGCATTACTTCTTTTTTTAATAACTCAAGACCATATAAAAAGAATTACTGAAAGTCTCTTGAAATAATAAAACAAATATCGTTATGATCATCGCTAACTTCTGTCATAGGATTTGCATGACCCAATGCTAGTCACGCCATCCAACTTGTTAAAAGAGGGATGGGAATCCTTAGTTAACAATTGAGCCAACTAGTGATTTTCTTTTTGAGGTCCCCCCTTATAGTCAAGCCTACAAGGAACTTAGGCGTCCTCATGACTTCTTTCGTCTGTCGTGACAACACAACAGGGTGTGTAATGACCCGCTCCGCCCTAGCGGAACGCCGATTCAAACGGCAAGTGCAACGACTCAAACGAGCCGTCGACCCGAAGAGTTGGCATCGACCTGATGAAGAATCGATGCAAGGCTTACATTGGCCCATCAAGATGAATCCAGACTTAGACTTTCAAAGGCGCGCTCGGAGTATCGCTCGGCCGATGCGAACATCGCTAAGATGGGTGGCTCCGATGAACCCGTCTGTGCTTAGCCTAGACACATAATAATACGGACACTATCACTGAAATCGCTAGGCGATAACACCCCGCATGCTAATAAATGACTCAACGCACCTAGCTAAGGGAATAATCCCATCTTGTATGCTTGTATAGAATATGGAAAAGAACATAAAAAATACGAGAACTCCTGCACCGCGCTCCACGCTCGTGCTAAGGCACAAGCTTGCGTTCAACAATGAAACAATGAATGGTTTACAACAATGAAACGGGAAGACTATCAACATAGTCGTTCCGAGTAGAGTTTAGCAACATTGAAAGGCTATGGGACCAATGGGTCGCCAAGGCGACTCCCGCACAGGGAGTTGCAAAATGTATGAATGAATAAGTGAATGAATGAATCAACGAATGAATGAACGAATATGTGAAAGAACCAATGAACGAACGAACAAGTGAAAGAAAGAAAGAAAAGAAAGAATGAATGAAAGATAAGAAAGAAAAGAATGGTTAGCGACAGGTGTGACGGACACGTGCAACGGGGCTCGCTACCCGCGCTGCACGGACGCCAACCTGGTCGATAACGTAAGAAGGCTAAGGGTTAGCCTACGGCTCTGAGACAGTCGTTAAGTTAAAAAGACAAGTTAATACGAAATGGTCGTGGACAAACGGCACGAGCGAGGGGTGGCGAATGCTGTGCCGTAAAGAAAAAGGGATTCCGCGGCATGATCAAAGTGTGAAGGACTTGCCGGTCCGGACGGAATCAAAGGAAATGGCTTACGGATGTGACCTGAGTGCGGGCTTGGCCACCAGGGGACGTAAGGCCGGGTATTTCAAAAGACTATCAGGGTGTACCAAGACGCACGCCATGATAGGTAAGAAATTACCAAGGGAAAATATGTCTAGGATGGCTTGTGATGCCAGCGACTGATGCATATAGATTAAGTGGGCTTTGCTGGTGGCGATCCACGTGCAAGTCCTTGCATTGAAATCAAAGTAGTCTAAGTTAATCTGAACAAAACACCTTCTGAATAAGCTTGAAATGTATCATACCAAATGATAATGAATACTTCGTACAATGAGTTAGAGAATACGCCTACGATGCGCTAGCAACTGAGGCAGGGACGCGCCCTTGATATTGAATGTTTCCAAGAATCACATTATGTTGTTCCATATGAATTGTTGACTAACTTGGTTTACTTTGAACAGGGAAGGCCGGACGGTAAGTATGGGTAAGTCGTGCATGTATTTCCATACGACACTTGAATTTGGCAACACGGGATAGGTTATGACATATGCCATGAAATTGATCCTAAGGCAAGATTAGAAAGACAATGAATGATAGAGATGCACAAAAGTAAATGCAACGTGTTTGGTAATGATAGCATTGTGGGCGAGCTAGCCTCCCCACCAGTGCATAACAATGTACTGATAACCCCACAGTCTACTTGCAGGATGCAGGTATCATCGGCGGATACGGAGCTTCCATCGAACGTGCTAAGGCGCGGAGCTATCTCTGGAGCCTTGGAGCGTTGCAAGGAGCTGAAGCACCCTATACAGGACATAATGTATCGGAACATCGCCATGAATCATTCTATGTTGTAAGCCACTTGGCACGCCTTTTATGTTTCAGAGAGAGAGAGAGCTTGAGCGATTTGTAATATCGGCCTAGCGCCGCTTGTAAACTTCTTGAATATCAATAAAGAGTTCGAATTCGCTTTCACTTGTGTTCATTTACTTTCCGCTGCAAATGGGGACACTCTGTGCGACTCTGTGGCCTAGCTCAAATCGGCCGTTTCTGGACTTGGCCTTGCACGGGCGCAACCTAGGCCCGTGCGGCATCACGCCTTAGCGAGGACGATCGCTCCTACGGGAGCGGGGCATGACATAGTGGTATCAAAGCACGGCTTCACGTCCTTGGACTTCATTCGATTTTCTCAGTTTTGAAAGCTCGGTTGGAAACAAAAGAAGTGTACGCTCTCTCTCGTTGTGCCTTGGGATGTTCCATACAATAAGTCTAATATTTTCAAAAGCTCGTACGAGTACTCGGTTGGACGGGATCGATAGGCGAAGGCCTTTGTGCCACCACGACAGACTTGAGTTGGAAGAAGCCGATGCTAAGAGTTAGCAAACACAGTGCATGCTTGAATGAGCTTATGCTGACAATAGCGAACGAGTACACGAGACCGAAGTATAGTTCGAACGGGATGGTTATGCACGCAGCCTTTTGGCTAAGTTGTGTCGAGTATCGCGCACCTAGACATTATGGTGCAAACGAGTTGCGAGCGAGATTGACTATCGCTCGGACGAGAATAAGGGAGACTTAGAACGTATGTTGATAGAGACGCTACTTGACTGGCGCTAAAGCAAACACGGGGAGATGGGTCTTAGAATTTGAAGAATGAGCGAACGCGCAATTGGACATGTCGATCGGGAGTCGAATAACCTTTCGAGGATTTGTAGAATGACTTGACTCCGAGTGGTGTATGTGATAGGTTCGGAGAAGAATAAGAATGAGTGTCGAGTGGCTCGAACCTTGAGTGGTGTATGGACGACATAGAAATTGTTCGAGCGAGACTAAAGGATTTACGGATAGAACGAGTATGTCAGCGAGGCGATGTGATCCAAAGCCTTAGAACGCGTCACGCTTAGTTGGTCGTGACCTCGAATGTCCCGAACGAGATGTCGTTTGGACAACTTGTCAATGGGCAACGCGAGTTAGAAAGTGAATAGTCTTGATCGAGGAAACTTAGAGGATCGTGCGTACGATTTGGGATTGATTCAAATGAAATGTGACTTGAGTTTTGAACAACGATCTTGAAACGAGCTTGAGGAATAGCGATCAAACTTCATCTTGAATATCGAGGAAATTGTAGATTATCCAACTCGGACAATAGCATCAGTCATACGACTCGAAATTGGTTGAAAAGGAAGATCGTCAGGTTACGCATATCGTCGATGGTATTGAGGCGTATCAAAGATCGATATGCGATAACTCGGAGACACTCTGACTCGGCGAATGACGGTCGTGCAAATGTCATTGTTCCGTTGGACGCTATACTTGAAATGTTAAAAATGTGTCGAGGAAAAGATAGATTTGGCTCGAGAATTTTCTAGTTAAACGAAATATAAATGGACTATCAATCTTGGCTTGGATAGAAAATGAAATGCTTGGATTTGCTTCGTTGACAACCACAACATTGACGTTCTTGTCTTATGTGAGCGCAACTCCAGCCTCGCACATGCGTCGCACCGGATTAGGACGATCACTCCGCGTGAGCGCCGATATGGTGATTCATACGGCGGGAGTGATTGAACTTGGATGGCGTGGCAATTTGATTGCTTTGACTTGTGGTTTGACGCGAAGGTGGACTTGGAAATGAATTTGTGAGCTTGACGATTGAAATTGAGGATTTCGTAGGTCCAATCCGCGTATCGAGAACGAATTAGTCTAGACGCAAGCAAGAGTTACGCCCCGATGAGAATGATTATTCCGCGGGAGCGTCGCATGGTGATTCATGAACCATCGTGGATAATCGGACTTGCGTGAGATTGGGGCGCAACATATTGTCAAAGCTAGACGACCTCGTGATCGAATACACGAATTGGTTAGAGTTGGCAATTTGATTAGATTCGAATATGCACAACGAATGCAGTGATGCGAATAGGTGATCGTGCTCGATGTTTAGAAATCTGAGTGACGCGAGCTTGGGTAGAAATACCCGTACAAGCAAACAAATGGTTTGACCATAGGATTTGGGGCGAGCGTCGTACAACGACCTTGCACGATGAGCGACAGACTTGACTTGTAACTATGACCTTGTGAGCTGACCTAGCGGATAGGCGGACGATGTCACGACCCGCTTTGCACCGAAATGCGTGCCAGGGCCCATGTTCTCCAAATCAAGCAAACTTTATATGAAAACATACCAGAACGACGCCACGAGTCTACTGGTGGTGTCAGAAATTGAATCCGGAGTCCCGGGTTCAAAAATGGAATTTAACTAGTGCAAATTAAAGAATTCGAACGACCAACTTTGGCGTCGAATTCGACCGACCTAACAAGCTCAAACTGAAATGAAATCTAAAGGGGGCAGGAAGAGGGTTATACCAGCTGTGCACCGGAACTGGTAGCGCGCAAAACGGAGCTACGACGACGAAGATACGAACCCGCGAAGTTGGCGTCACGAAACTGTACAAAAACAGTTCAAATTAAAACGTCAACTTGGTGGCCGGTTTTGATGTATCAAACGACGAAATTAACGGATGAAATTTGAGAGGGATGAAGGGATATATACCAAGATTGAGACGGAGCGAAGAAATCGCCGATCCAACGGCCGGATCGTCCAGAAAATCGACGCGAAGTCGCTGTCCCGAACGCGAATTCTGTGTTCCGTTCCCGCGCGCGCGTCGACGTGATTTCGACGTAAACGCACGAATCGCCTATCGTGCGCGCCGGAGAAGGAGCGACGGACCCGGGGGGGGTCGCCGGTGTTCGCCCACCGCGGGGGAGGCCAGCCACGGCGGCGGCGACTGGCGTCGTGGCCTGCGCGCGCGGCCACAGGCCGTTCCCGGCCAACTGCTGTGCACAGCAGCTGCTGTCGCAGCGTGGCGCACAGCTGCGCGCGGCTGCGCGGCCTGGCCCGGCCGGCGAAGGCGCGGCGGGGCGGCGCGGCCTGCGAAGGCGACGGCGGCCAGCGGCCGTGCGGGGCTGAGGTGGTGGGTTAATGAAGTGGTGGTGGTTCGAGGAAGATGAAGAGGAGGGAAGTAGGAGGAGGTGGCGCTCGGCCTGCTGGCCAGGGTGGCCGGCGACGAGGCTAGGCTGAGCTCGGCCAGGAGGTCGGGGGATGGGGCTGCTGTGTGATGGTTATGGTGATGGTGTGGATGTTGATAAGGATGATGATGATAATGGTGTTGGTGGTGTTGGCTTTTGTAAAAAGAAGATGAGAAGTGAAGAAGGAGATGAAGAAATATGAAGAAGAAGAGGAAAATGATGATGATGAAGAAAAGGAGGGGGAGGGAGCTGTACCAGTACGGGAGAGAGGGGGGTTTTGTTTGTGTTGTGATGGGAAAGGAGAGAGAGAGAGAGATTATAATATATATGTGTGTATATATATTATATAAAGAGAGAGAGAGAGATATTTAGAAGATATTTTAGAGAGAGAATGAGAGAGGGGGGGTGTAGGTCGGCTAGCATGGGAGAGGTAGGAGAGAGAGTAAGGTGAGGATGAGAGAGAGATTATATATATATTATGTATATATATGTATATATATACACATGGAGAGAGAGAAATAGATATTTAATAAGTAGAGAGAGAAAGAAATATTTTCAAAATAGGAAAATCTTGTGGGGTAATTGGGCGTCACGAGAAAACAATATGGAGCTTGGGTTCGGGTTCGGTCAAGCCGGGTCGGGCCAAAATCGGACAGGAGGCAATATTCGAATTAAAAATAGGTATTTATGGTCATGGATAAATAAGTAGCATGTGGGGGCTCAAATAAATGGGACACAAGTGGCAGGCGGGTAGTAGGCTTCGTGTGGGCCATGTCCCTATTTGGGGTCGACTAGGTTGGGTCGATGTCAGACCCGGAAATTAAATTGGAATTTAAATCAGGTTTTACGGCAGATAATTAATTGGCCTAAATTGAACCGAAAGTTGTGCGAAGGAAATGGAGCACAAAATGGAGTGTCTGAGTGGGACACGAAGGTCAGGGGTGAAGAGCGTCTCGAGTAGATCAGGCATGACAAGTTGGTTTCGAGAGAATGACTAGTCTGGTGCTCCTAAATTAAAAGTCATGGTAACGCGCTTATGGGGATCAAGAAAAAGAGTGGGAAATCAATTAATAATTTAAATGGTCTAATTTGACCCGAACTTGCGCGAAGCAAAAAGAGTACAAGGGAACAAGTTTGGATGGGACATGATATATCAAAATGAAGATAATCTCGTCTACTACAAACTCCAAGAAGGAAGTTTCCAGAGACTGGCATCCCTGATGCTCTAGAATTCCAAGTCACGGTAAAGAGCATTAAATGATAATAACTAATTAAATCAAAATTAATTATCGAGAATAAATCATTTAGGAAATTCGAAAAAAATTCCAGAAATTCTGGGGGCTTACATCCTACCCACCTTATAAAAATTTCGTCCTCGAAATTAAGGTTGTAGTAGGGGTAAAACAAGATAGAAAGTTTTAGGCAAAAACTTGGGCACGATCATAGAATGACAAGTTTGCACGATTAAGATATTCAATTCACAATTATTCAGGCACGATGAAAATTTTTCGCACGATAGAATCAAAATATGAACAGAATCATATAGGCACGATTATAGATAAGTTAAATCATTGGGACACGATTCAGAAAATGAGACTCCGGCAAAATCAAGGATAGTCTGAAGCCTAATCGTGATTGGAATAGAATTTAGTCATTTGCCAGAATTGAATCGAAAGTTTAAAGCACGAGTGATGATAGCATTGTCCAATCATGATGAAAATAAACAATTTAGTCTCAGCACGATTGAAATTATTCAAGTTTTGAGTAAATCAGAATTTGGGCAAGATAGAGAACAGAATCAACGAAGTCTGGACACGAACATCTAAGAAGGAAATCATATCACAATAGAATTCGAAACCATTTAAGTTTAATCAACAATCAAGACCCTTTGGCACGATAAACTAGACAACCAGAATCGATTGGTCAATCAGAGAGGATCAATTTCACGATATCAAAATATAATAAACAAATCAAGGATGTAGAATTGAATTGCTTCTGTTATCATAGAAACCAGAATATGGGATCATAGGAGGAAGCCGGGTAATCATCTCGCTCTGCTTCGACTACTACCAACAATGTCTACTCCGAGACGGATGATTACGATACTTCCTCGATCTCTTCCAAGATAAAAGATACGAAAATTCTAAAATTTTCAAGGTTTTCAAAGTATGGCTGACAGAAGTAGATACGAGATAGGTAATTGGTGGAATCAGGACATAATTGATCAAGACGGAGGAAGTAAGGGTAAGATGAGGAAATCATCATGCGATGAGGAAGAGAAGAATGGGAAAACAGAAGTAATAGTAGGAACTGCTCTTGCCCAATAGGTTAAAACAAGTGAATCGATTTAAGATACGATCTGATAACCATACACGTCTATCCCAAATCATGTTGCCCGAATTCTCGCCACGCCAGTAAACATAGCGGTAATAAACAATAAAGTCCATAACTATGGTATACACCCTATAATTATGTCATCTAGATTCCTTACCACGCCACCCGGTATGGCTGCAAGAGAACCTAAATGACATAACTAGGATAGTATATCCAAAATCAGGCTCCATGTCCATGTCTCGCTAGCTAATATGACTGCAATGAATTCTAAACTCCATAAATAAAGTAGACACTTACCATTCTCATCGACCTTGTCCAAAATATGTTTATCAGGATATCTTAACTCAATTCTTAAAAGAATTATCCAAAACAAAATTAAAGGTCAACAACAAATATTAAGATTAAATTCAACAACAAGTTAAGGGTAAGTTAATAGAAACAACGGAAATAACTTCCGATATAGGATTCAGAGGAAAATCTCAGGGAAAGTCCCGAGGGTACTACCTAGGTCAAGATAGGAAATGGTAGAATATAATCTAAAATAAACCTCGACCATGATACGAGGTTGATAAATCACATTCTCTCCCCAACCTAGATGATATACAAATCCAACTTATAACTTCCCTCGGGGGTCCACAAACTCATCCCAAGAAGGAATAAAGTTTGATACGGACAGATATTTCAGAAATCATGACGAATGGAAACAAGTGGGAAAAGATTTGAAAGCCTTCGAAATAAGATTCCCAGGGGTCATCCCTGGAATCTACCAAGAGTTCCTAATACGTGACTGAGTACCAAATCCTAAAATATTACATGACTCAACCTTAATCCTAGGGCAGGCTCGTAGTAGTACAGATAAGCTCAAGCACTACTACGACTTCGCATTAACTGCAAAGACTGACCTGCATGGGCCACCACTAAAAACGTGTCACGACCCGCTTTGCACCGAAATGCGTGCCAGGGCCCATGTTCTCCAAATCAAGCAAACTTTATATGAAAACATACCAGAACGACGCCACGAGTCTACTGGTGGTGTCAGAAATTGAATCCGGAGTCCCGGGTTCAAAAATAGAATTTAACTAGTGCAAATTAAAGAATTCGAACGACCAACTTTGGCGTCGAATTCGACCGACCTAACAAGCTCAAACTGAAATGAAATCTAAAGGGGGCAGGAAGAGGGTTATACCAGCTGTGCACCGGAACTGGTAGCGCGCAAAACGGAGCTACGACGACGAAGATACGAACCCGCGAAGTTGGCGTCACGAAACTGTGCAAAAATAGTTCAAATTAAAACGTCAACTTGGTGGCCGGTTTTGATGTATCAAACGACGAAATTAACGGATGAAATTTGAGAGGGATGAAGGGGTATATACCAAGATTGAGACGGAGCGAAGAAATCGCCGATCCAACGGCCGGATCGTCCAGAAAATCGACGCGAAGTCGCTGTCCCGAACGCGAATTCTGTGTTCCGTTCCCGCGCGCGCGTCGACGTGATTTCGACGTAAACGCACGAATCGCCTATCGTGCGCGCCGGAGAAGGAGCGGCGGACCCGGGGGGGTCGCCGGTGTTCGCCCACCGCGGGGGAGGCCAGCCACGGCGGCGGCGACTGGCGTCGTGGCCTGCGCGCGCGGCCACAGGCCGTTCCCGGCCAACTGCTGTGCACAGCAGCTGCTGTCGCAGCGTGGCGCACAGCTGCGCGCGGCTGCGCGGCCTGGCCCGGCCGGCGAAGGCGCGGCGGGGCGGCGCGGCCTGCGAAGGCGACGGCGGCCAGCGGCCGTGCGGGGCTGAGGTGGTGGGTTAATGAAGTGGTGGTGGTTCGAGGAAGATGAAGAGGAGGGAAGTATGAGGAGGTGGCGCTCGGCCTGCTGGCCAGGGTGGCCGGCGACGAGGCTAGGCTGAGCTCGGCCAGGAGGTCGGGGGATGGGGCTGCTGTGTGATGGTTATGGTGATGGTGTGGATGTTGATAAGGATGATGATGATAATGGTGTTGGTGGTGTTGGCTTTTGTAAAAAGAAGATGAGAAGTGAAGAAGGAGATGAAGAAATATGAAGAAGAAGAAGAGGAAAATGATGATGATGAAGAAAATGAGGGGGAGGGAGCTGTACCAGTACGGGAGAGAGGGGGGTTTTGTTTGTGTTGTGATGGGAAAGGAGAGAGAGAGAGAGATTATAATATATATGTGTGTATATATATTATATAAAGAGAGAGAGAGAGATATTTAGAAGATATTTTAGAGAGAGAATGAGAGAGGGGGGGTGTAGGTCGGCTAGCATGGGAGAGGTAGGAGAGAGAGTAAGGTGAGGATGAGAGAGAGATTATATATATATTATGTATATATGTATATATATACACATGGAGAGAGAGAAATAGATATTTAATAAGTAGAGAGAGAAAGAAATATTTTCAAAATAGGAAAATCTTGTGGGGTAATTGGGCGTCACGAGAAAACAATATGGAGCTTGGGTTCGGGTTCGGTCAAGCCGGGTCGGGCCAAAATCGGACAGGAGGCAATATTCGAATTAAAAATAGGTATTTATGGTCATGGATAAATAAGTAGCATGTGGGGGCTCAAATAAATGGGACACAAGTGGCAGGCGGGTAGTAGGCTTCGTGTGGGCCATGTCCCTATTTGGGGTCGACTAGGTTGGGTCGATGTCGGACCCGGAAATTAAATTGGAATTTAAATCAGGTTTTACGGCAGATAATTAATTGGCCTAAATTGAACCGAAAGTTGTGCGAAGGAAATGGAGCACAAAATGGAGTGTCTGAGTGGGACACGAAGGTCAGGGGTGAAGAGCGTCTCGAGTAGATCAGGCATGACAAGTTGGTTTCGAGAGAATGACTAGTCTGGTGCTCCTAAATTAAAAGTCATGGTAACGCGCTTATGGGGATCAAGAAAAAGAGTGGGAAATCAATTAATAATTTAAATGGTCTAATTTGACCCGAACTTGCGCGAAGCAAAAAGAGTACAAGGGAACAAGTTTGGATGGGACATGATATATCAAAATGAAGATAATCTCGTCTACTACAAACTCCAAGAAGGAAGTTTCCAGAGACTGGCATCCCTGATGCTCTAGAATTCCAAGTCACGGTAAAGAGCATTAAATGATAATAACTAATTAAATCAAAATTAATTATCGAGAATAAATCATTTAGGAAATTCGAAAAAAATTCCAGAAATTCTGGGGGCTTACAGACGACCCTATGTCGAGTGATTGAACTTGTGCGATTGACCTTACAGTATCATCCGGACGGACGATAGACTTGTGGCAGCAAGACTTAGAGTAGGATGGGGAACAGGGAGTGTGCGTGAACGACGGCGAGGATGGCCCCAAACGAAGGGAATGATAGGAATGGATGATACGCAAGTAAAGTTGGAATAACGAATTGAATCATTGGTCGAAAGACGTACTCGATGATAGTACGATACTTAGTCTCGAATCGGACGAAAATTACTTAGGCTTGGTCGACCCCGCTAAGAAGAAATCATACTGATTTCGTGGACAATAATGCTTGAGAAGCGAATCGAATTATCTCGAGGACCGAGATAAACGATATGTGATACACACACAAGTTCGATTTTAAATCGAAGTTAGCAAAACGATCGGCAAATCAAAACTATCACGAGTAGCTTGTTCGACTTCGCTAATCGCTAAGCTTGGTTGAAATGTACGTATTCAGGGGACGCCTTGAATATGTGCACGATCCAAACTCAGCGATATGATGAACTCGAATGCAGCTGCAAGTGGATGTTGCGATGCGCATGAACGAATGAGTGAGTTAACCTCAGCCTACGTCTCTCGTGTTTGAGAGTTATAATGCACCTCGCGCGACCGTTTCAGTCCTATGATACGTCGAAGTAGCAACCGAGTCGAAGAAACGCATGAATTGAATAAGTACCATCAACTCAAAAATGAACGAAAAGTTATTCAATAAAATCGACCAAACGTATGCAACACGGGACTTGGAAAAGTACCGAGCATGGTTCGATGCCATCGAACGATAGAGCCGATCGATAGTATTGTCTAAGAAACACGACGACACGAGTTAAGGAATGGTAGGATGACCTGCACTCAGGAAGTCTCGAGGACGAGACTTGTTTTGAGTGGTGTATTATGTAATGACCCGCTCCGCCCTAGCGGAACGCCGATTCAAACGGCAAGTGCAACGACTCAAACGAGCCGTCGACCCGAAGAGTTGGCATCGACCTGATGAAGAATCGATGCAAGGCTTACATTGGCCCATCAAGATGAATCCAGACTTAGACTTTCAAAGGCGCGCTCGGAGTATCGCTCGGCCGATGCGAACATCGCTAAGGTGGGTGGCTCCGATGAACCCGTCTGTGCTTAGCCTAGACACATAATAATACGGACACTATCACTGAAATCGCTAGGCGATAACACCTCGCATGCTAATAAATGACTCAACGCACCTAGCTAAGGGAATAATCCCATCTTGTATGCTTGTATAGAATATGGAAAAGAACATGGAAAATACGAGAACTCCTGCACCGCGCTCCACGCTCGTGCTAAGGCACAAGCTTGCGTTCAACAATGAAACAATGAATGGTTTACAACAATGAAACGGAAAGACTATCAACATAGTCGTTCCGAGTAGAGTTTAGCAACATTGAAAGGCTATGGGACCAATGGGTCGTCAAGGCGAATCCCGCACAGGAAGTTGCAAAATGTATGAATGAATAAGTGAATGAATGAATCAACGAATGAATGAACGAATATGTGAAAGAACCAATGAACGAACGAACAAGTGAAAGAAAGAAAGAAAAGAATGAATGAATGAAAGATAAGAAAGAAAAGAATGGTTAGCGACAGGTGTGATGGGCACGTGCAACGGGGCTCGCTACCCGCGCTGCACGGACGTCAACCTGGTCGATAACGTAAGAAGGCTAAGGGTTAGCCTACGGCTCTGAGACAGCCGTTAAGTTAAAAAGACAAGTTAATACGAAATGGTCGTGGACAAACGGCACGAGCGAGGGGTGGCGAATGCTGTGCCGTGAAGAAAAAGGGATTCCGCGGCATGGTCAAAGTGTGAAGGACTTGTCGGTCCGGACGGAATCAAAGAAAATGGCTTACGGATGTGACCTGAGTGCGGGCTTGGCCACCAGGGGACGTAAGGCCGGGTATTTCAAAAGACTATCAGGGTGTACCAAGCCGCACGCCATGATAGGTGAGAAATTATCAAGGGAGAATATGTCCAGGATGGCTTGTGATGCCAGCGACCGATGCATATAGATTAAGTGGGCTTTGCTGGTGGCGATCCACGTGCAAGTCCTTGCATTGAAATCAAAGTAGTCTAAGTTAATCTGAACAAAACACCTTCTGAATAAGCTTGAAATGTATCATACCAAATGATAATGAATACTTCGTACAATGAGTTAGAGAATACGCCTACGATGCGCTAGCAACTGAGGCAGGGACGCGCCCTTGATATTGAATGTTTCCAAGAATCACATTATGTTGTTCCATATGAATTGTTGACTAACTTGGTTTACTTTGAACAGGAAAGGCCGGACGGTAAGTATGGGTAAGTCGTGCATGTATTTCCATACGACACTTGAATTTGGCAACACGGGATAGGTTATGACATATGCCATGAAATTGATCCTAAGGCAAGATTAGAAAGACAATGAATGATAGAGATGCACAAAAGTAAATGCAACGTGTTTGGTAATGATAGCATTGTGGGCGAGCTAGCCTCCCTACCAGTGCATAACAATGTACGGATAACCCCACAGTCTACTTGCAGGATGCAGGTATCGTCGGCGGGTGCGGAGCTTCCATCGAACGTGCTAAGGCGCGGAGCTATCTCTGGAGCCTTGGAGCGTTGCAAGGAGCTGAAGCACCCTATACAGGACATAATGTATCGGAACATCGCCATGAATCATTCTATGTTGTAAGCCACTTGGCACCCTTTTATGTTCAGAGAGAAAGAGCTTGAGCGATTTGTAATATCGGCCTAGCGCCGCTTGTAAACTTCTTGAATATCAATAAAGAGTTCGAATTCGCTTCCACTTGTGTTTATTTACTTTCTGCTGCAAATGGGGACACTCTGTGCGACTCTGTGGCCTAGCTCAAATCGACCGTTTCTGGACTTGGCCTTGCACGGGCGCAACCTAGGCCCGTGCGGCATCACGCCTTAGCGAGGACGATCGCTCCTGCGGGAGCGGGGCGTGACAGGGTGCAGGAAACATGTTTCGATTAGGCTAGCTCTGAAAGCTTCCTAAGTCCAATCGCTCTGACATGTTTCTGGAACGAGTGTTTTGGCAGTGACTTGGTGAACAAGTCTGCACGTTTATTCTCCGATCCAATGTGTTGCACTTCAATCTTCTGAAGCGCTTGTTGTTCATATGTAAAGAACAACTTGGACGATATGTGCTTGGTAGCATCCCCTTTGATGTAACCATGTTTCGCTTGATCAATAACAGCGATATTGTCCTCATAGACGACAACAGATTCATCTGGGTCATATGGAAGATCACATGTACTTCGAATATGGCCAATAACAGCTCGAAGCCATACACACTCTCTAGTCGCCTCATAGAGCGCGAGTAGCTCAGAGTGGTTCGTTGAAGTAGCCACTAAGGTCTGTTATAATCAGGGGGAGTATCCAGTTGTATACTTCTAAACCATCGTGTACTCTTTTGTCCTTCGATCAGCGGTTTTTCCCACTGGGTTTTCCCTGACAAGGTTTTGACGAGGCACCTTTGCAATGGTTAGTTTACCCCCATCACACTGACCTGTGTGTACTCTTTTGTCATTCGACCAAAATTTTTTTTCCCACTGGGTTTTCTTTGGCAAGGTTTTGACGAGGCACAAGTAGATGGTCAAACTTGAAGATGCAAGCTACAGATAGACGAAGAAACTCAGAGATGTTTACAAGCAGAATTTCTGGAGAGCCAAGGGGGAGTGTTGTAACTCATATGTCTCTACACATTCATATTCTTGTAACCTACATGACCTTTGGTCCTTCGTTTTTTCATAACCCCCAACCTCTCTCCCTATATAAAGAGAGGTTGGAATAGCTTGTAAATGTGCACTTGTGTGGTTGATAATATACGAGAAAGCTTCGTCTCCGTGTGTTTGAATTTTTGCCTTACGACAAAAGCTATAAATTCCATCAAGTTCATCAGTTTGAACAAGCAAGAACACGATCATTTATTTATTTTCTTGATGGATCGATTTTGTGGTTCAAGAAATGGAAGTTTGTCAGATGTCATGAATTGTAGTTTGTTGATCATTCCATTTAAGTCCATCGGCTTGAACAAGAACACGATTATTTATTTATTTATTTTCTTGATGGAATTTTGTGGTTCAAGAAATGGAAGTTTGTCAGATGTCATGAATTCAAATCTATTATCATATAAAAACCTCGCATACAAGTCATGTCTTGTTGACAAATCAAAATGTTCTCTTTATTTTTCAAGAGATTAATAATTGAAGGCCTAAACAAATTGTTTTAATATAGAACTTAATTTGGTTGCCCCTTGATCCTTGTTGTGAGCTGGTACTGGAGGACTACCTGCTACTCCGACCTCTTGCGGGTCACGTTAGACCTGGAGGGTTGCCATAGGCAGAGGGGGTTGTCCAAGTCCAAAGTTTTGTCGGACTTACTCCTGGGCCTGCAAGAATTAATTAAGTTGGTGCGAAAGTGCAAAACCTTGGAGTATGGATGTGCTAATATTTATCTGTAAGTTTATCTTCTTCTTGTGTCGGAAAATTTGAAGAATACCTCTGAAACTGTGAAGTATGGATATACTAATATTTATCTGAAATTTGTCAACTTCAAACTGCTGACACACTAAAATCTGAAGAGACTTCTGAAACCAACATTCACAAAAGAATCAAGAAGGAATTGCTGTAAAGTAGCAGTGGATCAATGCAAGAACACAGCCTTGAGAAAGGTCGATATAGTCCGTGGGGATGTAGTCCGTTGGGTACACCGAAGGGTCCCATGGAAATGGACACTATTCGAAAAGAGCAATCCACGATGATACGAGAACAACTACACAAACTCAAATAGGAACTTCCAATCACTACCAAAATACAGTAAATTAGCGACGGACAATTAGCGACGGAAATTTTTAGTCGGCGTTAGCAACGGCTTCGTGGCAGCTCGCCGACGGATTACCGACCACACGCTTTTACATTTTTTATTTTAATTTTAGGGGGAGGAAAGGTCGCACATCCGTCGCTAGGGTGTCGGAGATATAGCGACGGAACCAGAGTCGTCGCTACTCAGTCGATTATTTGGCGGAAATTGTGTAGAGAATTGGCGGAACATTTCTTCGACTACGTAGCGACGGATATTCAGTCGGCAAGTATCAAAAGGGCGACTACTGGGCGACGGGTTATTAGCCGTCGCTAGTCTGTCGCTAAATATACGTACCAGACTTTAAATGAAACGGCGGAGAAAATTTTTCGCATTCTCCCCAAATTCACTCTCTCTCCTCTCTCTCTCTCTCTCTCTCTCTCTTTCGCCAGTGTCGGCTTCGGTGATCGGCGTCGGCGTCCTCTCCTCTCTCTCTCCCGAAGGTAATCCCCTCTCTCTCTCTCTCTCTCTCTCTCTCTCTCTCTCTCTCTCTCTCTCTCTCGTGGTGTCGTATAGGGGCAGCGGGGGCGGCGGGCTTGGGGCGGGGGCGTCGGAGGCTGGGCGGCGGGCTTGGGGCGGGGGCGTCGGGGGCTGGGCGGCGCGCTTGGGACTGGGGCGTCCGGGGCTGGGCGGCTGGCTTGGGTCGGGGGCTGGGCGGTGGGCTTGGGGCGGGGGCGTCGGGGGCTGGGCGGCGGGCTTGGGGCTGGGGCGTCGGGGGCAGGGCGGCTGGCTTGGATCGGGGTCTGGGCGGTGGGCTTGGGGCGGGGGCGTCGGGGGCTGGGCGGCGGGCTTGGGGCTGGGGCGTCGGGGGCTGGACGGCTGGCTTGGGTCGGGGGCTGGGCGGTGGGCTTGGGGCGGGGGCGTCGGGGGCTGGGTGGCGGGCTTGGGGCTGGGGCGTCGGGGGCTGGGCGGCTGGCTTGGGTCGGGGGCTGGGCGGTGGGCTTGGGGCGGGGGGGTCGGGGGCTGGGCGGCGGGCTTGGGGCGGCGGCGTCGGGGGCTGGGCGGCGGGCTTGGGGCGGCGGCGTCGGGGGCTGGGCGGCTGGCTTGGGACGGGGGCGTCGGGTGTATATGCAACCGACGCACAGCCATAAGCACTCTTCATATATATATGCAACCGAACTACTGGGCGGCGGGCTTGGGGCGGCGGGCTTTGGTCGGGGGCGGCGGGGGGCTTTGCTTCTCAAATTCATCTGAGTTTATATATTGGCTAAATAATGTGTTATCCATATTGGGTGTTATCCATTAGTTTGGTGGTGTTTGGATTAGTAAATATGAATATGGGGTTTGGATTCATGGTGTATATGTTCACTGTCTCAAGGACAGTGCGAGTTCTATCAGTTGTGTTCTTCTATATAGATGTATATATCTATACATCTAGCTGTGATATACATATGTGTATGTGACAATCTCAGTTAGCGACGGACTAGTGACCGGTTAGCGACGGATATTTCTAGCTCCATTTGCATTAATCTACGGTACGACATGGTGATCAGGACATAGTCCCTGCAGCCATTCGACTGGCGAGGCAGAAACTATGTAGCCGTAGATAAAGTTGACTGTCCTCCGACCCTCATCCCTCGGCAATGATGATACGACAACCTATCACTATATCTTATATAGTAGTAGATGATGTCTTAGTATTACATTATGTGAGTTCATCTTGATTCTGTTATATCCTTCAGATACTAGATACGATAAGAACATATACTATACGATATGTATACAGAATATAGATGATTCACACTAATGTATGCTAGAATGAATTTTGGGTTGTGTTCTGAGCCATCCGTTCTCACACTTAAAACACATAGGAATTAGTAGTGTGAGAGCGCCGGAGAGAGTGAGAGCGCCGGAGGGGGGGGAGGAGAGAGAGAGAGAGAGAGTAAAATGGTATGACATGGTGAAGTAGTACTGTATTTTGGCTCCAGTTCCAGCTCCATTTGCATTAATCTACGGTACGACATGGTGATCAGGACATAGTCCCTGCAGCCATTCGACTGGCGAGGCAGAAACTATGTAGCCGTAGATAAAGTTGATTGTCCTCCGACCCTCATCCATCGGCAATGATGATACGACAACCTATCACTATATCTTATATAGTAGTAGATGATGTCTTAGTATTACATTATGTGAGTTCATCTTGATTCTGTTACATTCTTCAGATACTAGATACGATAAGAACATATACTACACCATATGTACAGAACATAGATGATTCACACTAATGTATGCTTGAATGAATCTTGGGTTGTGTTCTGAGCCATCCGTTCTCACATTTGGAAAAAAATCAAATTTTTTATACTTTATCGGCTTTCGAAAATGTACTCAAATTACATGATGGTTCCTTTAGTTAGCTTGCTTATGTTACAATTATATTATTTGTGACTATCGATCTTACCAGATGGCACCCATGACCCGAGGAGCGGCACGTCGTTTGAGGGAAACAGTGAATGCTGAGGTGGCTCCTCCTACAGTTAAGGAGGAAGTGGCACCGGTTGCTAGTGAGACCGGGAGTTCTATTCATCCAGCACCGGTAGCTTGTGTGTCACCTCCATTTCCTGTATTTCGTATTTGTACTCGTAATTTAATTTTTGGCACGTATTTTATTTTCTCGACTTGTGGATTCGGGTTCTCGTAAATGGGTTTTGGACCATGGCTTGGTTTTATTTTGTGGAGTTGGTTTGGTTTGGTTTGGTTCATCATGAGTGGAACACCTTAGCCTATTCTCCACCTCCATTCCATCACAACCACCCTCATTAAAACCTACCAACCTTTTCTCTCTCCTCCATAACTCCATTAATTTCTTACAACTTCTTCTTCTTCCTTCTTCCACACAACTCCCCAACCCATAGGCAAGTGCACCTTGCCATCAAATAAGCACCACTTTTTATTTGTCCATTAACTAGATTAGGCCATGGAGAACAACTTTAGAACTTGACATTTTGTGATTTGGAGCTTTCATTTTTCTAGATCTAGGTTTTAACCATTTTCAAAATTCCTTGGTTTTGATCTATTAAACTTCGATTTTTGCATATTTTGATGCTTCCATGTGGAAGAGTATTCGATTTTACTCAAGTTAGAACTTTGAAAATCTAGATTTGGTTTTGATTTGGCTAAGTTATGAAGATTTGAAGTTTTTGGTGTTCTTGAGGAGTTCATCTCAGCCTTGGTGAAGGCTCTCGGCCAGTGCTCTTTAGCACTTGACCGTTTGCGCGCCCCGGCCTGTGCTCTTTAGCGCATGGCCGATTGCGCATAGGCTCAGCCAGTGCTTTGCGCTGCGCTGGATTGCGCTGGCGCAAGCTAGCCATGCGCAAGCCAGCCATGCGCAAAGTAATCCCTGCGCACTCCACTCATGCGCAATCTGACCCTGCGCCATCCACCCCTGCGCAGTTTACCCCTGCGCAATCCACCCATGCGCAGTTCACTCCTGCGCAGTCTGTTCATGCGCAATCTGCCCCTGCGCCCTGTGCCCCTGCGTACTTGGCACCCTGCGCAGCTGACACTTGCGCAATCCAACTCCCTGACCCCTTGCGCAATCCATTGGCTCTGGGAGTTTTGGTTTTATTTCTCTAAGCTTGGCTCTTCTATAGCCCTGTATATGGATATTTTATTAGATATTTTACGTCCATTTTATATCCTTACGTCTTTTGTCATGAACTTAATTTTACTTAATATGTTTGGAATGACTATTGTACATGGCATGGTATGACAAGGAACTAGCCTAACACGACAGTGACCCGTAGTGGTGCACTCCTGACATGACCAACCTGACATGATAGTAGCCCGTCGTGGCGCACTCCTGACAGTACCCTGACATGAATTATCTTGATAACTTGATAGTGGCCCGTGGCGGCGCACTCCTGACTTGACTTGTAACTTGTAACTTGACTCGTATAATCAACTTGACACCGTGGGTGTTCCTGCTTGCTTGTCTGTACAATCCACTTGTCTTGTCTTGCATCATGTCTAGGACGTGACTTCCTGGGTACCACGGCCAGGGACGCGCTAAATTGGATTAGGCTAATTATTAGATCAAACTAGAACATGGAGAATTCCCAGTCACAGGCAATCTCGTTATCTGGGCGCTTTAATGGACTTGTAGCTTGCCGACGAGTAGAGCACAATTCCAGCACACTGTCATGTGTTGCACCCTCTAAGTCACCTAAGGATACATTTGTCTTCCGGGCAATGTACCCACCTATAACTCTCAACCCGCGGAAGGATAACTGGATAGTCTGCAGGGCTTGGGACTGGGAGTTTCTCACTTGCATCTTGTTAGTAATTAGGCTTGTGATAACCCTAGTTAGTTAAAGTAGTAAGACGTACTACTTGCTTGGCCGATTGTGAATGAATGGTGTCCAGCTCTGTCTAAGTCTTGTCTAGCCCCTGTACCTGGAACTCTTGATCATGATTGTTTTACTTATCTCTAACGATAAATGGGTAGAGACAGTGAGCTATTCAGGCGAAGGGATACAATCCCGGTCCTTGTTTGGTTTAAGGATTGTAACCTGGCTCCCGGAATGGTTCCACGTTCCTAGTCGTTTATCGCCCTGTGTACTTTACTACTTGTACTTTCTTTTATTCTTTATGTTCTGATATGCTGGCTTTTGTTCTTATTTGTGGCCTCCTTGTGGCACTTGCTCTTTCTGGGGTTTGACCCAGCTGGTTTTGTGTGGCCAGATTTCGGAGCAGCTCCCGAGGATCTACCAAGCTTCCAGCCCAATGGTGAACACTAGATGGAACCCGGGCTACGAGTGGGTTTTCCCTTTTTGTTTCACCCACTTATATGTAAATTTATTCTTTTGAGGCGTTTAGCCGACGAGCACCTGTTAGCTCGATGCACATTTATTTACTGTCTGCCTACGGGCTGTAAACATGATTAACAAATCCTAGGGTTGATCATGTATGACTGAACTCTTGCTAGTCCTATCATTTTGTACGACTAGCTTCATGATCATCCAATATGTAATATTTGGGACGCCTTATATATATATATTTGATGCTCTAATATCTTGTAACTCTGTTAATTGCTTGAGATTGAGACAATAGGCTTGACCTTAAGAGACTGCTGGCTTGTAGTAAACCCTCATATCTAGACGGCCGTGACCGTATAGTTGAGATGCATTCTATTTCAATATACGTAGCTGGCTGTGTCCGCCCCCGCTCTCCAGTATTCTGGTTCTGGGGCGTGACATTGTGAGACCGGGAATTCTCTTCATGCAGCACTTGCAAGGGACGACATCTCTCCTCACGCCAAAGATCTCGCTTTTTCGAGGTGGTTGCGTGATCGTATCACTGAGCGTTTGCGTGAGCAGCGTGGTTCTCATTAGCTATTAGTACTTATTTGTATTGGACTATTTATATTGGGTTGTTTTTGTATTAGACTATTTGTATTGGACTACATATATGAATTAGTACTATGTCAATATCTGGATTGTATTGGACTACGACATGGTGATCAGGACATAGTCCCTGCAGCCATTCGACTGGCGAGGCAGAAACTATGTATCCGTAGATAAAGTTGACTGTCCTCCGACCCTCATCCCTCGGCAATGATGATACGACAACCAACAAGAGAGAATACTCTGAGAGATCCATCTGAGTAGGACGTATACTCTGAGAGATCACATTTACAAGAATGATATCAGTAGTGGGATTGAGTGTTGGAGGAGATATTATCAGAGTATACGTCCTACTCAGATGGGTCTCTCACCGTTACTATTTTTTCTGACAACATGGTGGATGTGCTCCGTCAACAGATTATTGCTCCGAGCCAAAACTTTGCCCCGGAGCTCAAGTGGACATCCTTCGTGTAGAGCTCGAATGAGAGGTTCCTGACAGCATGGTGGTCTCATTTGTTAAAGTATCCGTGCTCGTTCCACAACCAATGTGGGATGAGCACGGATACTTTGACAAAGGAGACCACCATGCTGTCAGGAACCTCTCACTTGAGCTCTACACGAAGGATGTCCACTTGAGCTCCGGGGCAAAGTTTTGGCTCGGAGCAAGAATCTGTTGACGGAGCACATCCACCTTACTGTCAGAAAAAATAGTAACGGTGAGAGACCCATCTGAGTAGGACGTATACTCTGATAATATCTCCTCCAACACTCAATCCCACTACTGATATCATTCTTGTAAAGGTGATCTCTCAGAGTATACGTCCTACTCAGATGGATCTCTCAGAGTATCCTCTCCGATTGGGTTGTGTTCTGAGCCATCCGTTCTCACACTTAAAATACATATGAATTAGAACTGTGTTTTGTATTTTCGACGAACCCAGGGATTTGATTCTGTATTTTGGTTTCTGTATTTTGGCTCCAGCTCCATTTGCATTAATCTACGGTACGACATGGTGATCAGGACATAGTCCCTGCAGCCATTCGACTGGCGAGACAGAAACTATGTAGCCGTAGATAAAGTTGATTGTCCTCCGACCCTCATCCCTCGGCAATGATGATACGACAACCTATCACTATATCTTATATAGTAGTAGATGATGTCTTAGTATTACATTATGTGAGTTCATCTTGATTCTGTTATATCCTTCAGATACTAGATACGATAAGAACATATACTACACCATATGTACAGAACATAGATGATTCACACTAATGTATGCTAGAAGAAATTTTGGGTTGTGTTCTGAGCCATTCGTTCCCATACTTGGCAATTAAGCCATTCGACTGGCGAGGCAGAAACTATGTATCCGTAGATAAAGTTGACTGTCCTCCGACCCTCATCCCTCGGCAATGATGATACGACAACCTATCACTATATCTTATATAGTAGTAGATGATGTCTTAGTATTACATTATGTGAGTTCATCTTGATTCTGTTATATCCTTCAGATACTAGATACGATAAGAACATATACTACACCATATGTACAGAACGTAGATGATTCACACTAATGTATGCTAGAATGAATTTTGGGTTGTGTTCTGAGCCATTCGTTCCCATACTTGGCAATTAAGCATGTGAAATAGAACTGATTATGTTTAGTTTGTCTTACGATACAGATTTTCACATCCAAATTGAAATAGATTGTTACTTCGTTGATCGTACATGGATGTACTAGCGGATCAACCTCATGGACCGTAGGTACTTATAAGTATTGACCGTATCGGATTAGTATCGATCTATCGTTTTGGTATGGGCCGTATCGGTTGGTATTGGTCTTAGCGAATTGGTATCGTCCTATCCGATATGTATCGGCCGTATAGCTAGGATTCATATTGGCCTTATCGATTTGGTATCGGTCATATCCGATAGGTATCGGCCGTGTTGGATTATTATATACCATTTCGGATTAGTATCGTGGAAGGTTTAGTAACAACTGTACTTGGATTTCTCTCTTCTAGAGCTAGATTACCATTGCAAGAGAGTCATGAGAGCGTAGCTGGCCAGTTACAGAACATACATACTTCCTTTTCAATCTCGCTTTTCCTGATGGAAAAGGAAGCATGTATGTTACTGTAACTGGCCAATCACGATCTGGTGATTCTCTTGCAATGGTATTCTAGCTCGAGAAGAGAGAAATCCAAGTACAGTTGTTACTAAACCTTCCACGATACTAATCCGAAATAGTTTATACTAATCCAACACGGCCGATACCTATCGGATATGACCGATACCAAATCGATAAGGCCAATATGAATCCTAGCTATTCGGCCGATACATGTACATATCGGATATAGGACGATACCAATTTGTTAAGGCCAATACCAATATGATACGTCCTATACCAAACCGATAGACCGATACTAATCTGATACACTAGATACTAAGTACATCCGGCCTATACCAACGGATCCACCAATTACTGCACGATAGGCCCAACGACTCCAGTTACATCCGGTTATTGGTGAGTACATGATTACATAGTAATTCTGTTAGTCTTGTGATACAGATTTTTACTCTCTCATGCTACCAACGTCACAACTTTTCCAGTACTGCTCCCTCTAATGATGATGAACGCAAAAAACCAACGTCACAACTTTTATAATTTGAGTAAATTTCTTTACCCTATATGAAAATTTCTGTTGTCAGAAAGATGGCTCCTAGGACTCGTCGAGGTGGTGCTGCTAGTCGAGGAAGGGGTCGAGGCAAGAAACCCTTGGAGGTCGACACGGAGGAAGTCCCCGTCGTCAAACAAGAGCCTGTGACTGTTAAGGAGGAGGTGTTACCAAAGGTCGAGGTCAAGGAAGAACCGATGACCATCATGAAAGAGATTGCTCCCAAGCTTGAAGTTAAGGAGGAGCCACCGTCAGAGAGTAGTAGCATCGGGACCGACCCTCCTGTCCCTACAGAAGACCTCAACCAGATTGAGCCTTCGTATGCAAAGTGGCTGATAGAATGGTACATGCCTCAACGCAACTATGATCCCTGGCTGTGAGGATTCATCGTCTGACTTGCGGTCTTTGTTGAGGCCAAAGTCGATTTTCCTATGTGTTTTGGAATATTTGTGGGAATTTTGGAATATTTGTGAGAATTTTGGAATATTTGTGCTATGATCGGATTATAACGACGGATATTAGGTTACTCTTCAGGATAATTGATGTCTATTTTATATTAATTTGGTTTGGTCTATATGATTCTTGGATAATTGGTGTGCATTAAATTCGTATGTGCATATTTGGTCTATGTGATTGTTGGATAATTGGTGTGCATTAGATATTTGGTCTATGTGATTGTTGGATAATTGGTGTGCATTATATATTGGTTTGGTTTATGCATATTTTTGCGAACAGGGAAAGCGCTGTAATTTTTTTTCAAAATATTCTCAGTTAGCGACGGGCTAGTGACCGTTGCGCGACGGATATTACCAGTTTCCGACTACTTTCGACGGCAAATCCGTCGCTAACTGGAGATTTGAAAATGTTTCCAGGTAGCGACGGGTGGTCGACGGAATATCCGTCGGCATGGTATATAGTTCGACGGAATAGCGACGACCTTTCCGTCGCCCTTGTTCTGGAAATACCAAGAATTTCCAGAACATGGTCGACGGATAATCCGTCCGTATTCCGTCGACAGTTATCGACAGAATAGCGACTACTATTCCGTCGCCATTGTGCTGGAAATGGCAAGCATTTCCAGAACCTGATCGACGGATTTTTCGTCAGCAAACCGTCGCTAATCCGTCCTTTGTTATCGACGGCGGTCGACGCATTAGCGACGGAATGATACACTCTGATACGCTATTACGACGGGTTACCGACGGATCTTTACGTCGCTATTGTCTACACAGTTCAGTACTTAATACTTGAAATGGACGACAGTCCGTCGAAAAGTCGTCGCTAATGCTTCGTATTGTGAAGTCGAAACGCCGTCGTTATTCCGTCGCTTGACGACTACGTAGCGACGGACCGTTATTAGCGACGAGCTGATTGCCGACGGATTTTTTTGGCCAAAACCCGTCAGTGATCGGTCGCTAATTGAAATTCCCGTCGGATTGGCGACGGATAGGGCCGTCGCTAAATCGATAAATTTTGGTAGTGAATATAGTAATGACACGTGGACGATTTTTTCTATTTACATCGTTTGACTTTTTTTTGGGTCAACGCTGCTATTTCGCTCGCGTGCGTTCACAGTCGGTACACGCGCGCGATCGACGATGACAGAGCGTTAGGGGAGGGGTAGGGGAGGGAGGGGGGATGTGTCGGCAAAGGCGAGGAGGTGGCGGAACAGGAGGGTGGAAGGGAAGGGCGGAGCGGGAGGGGAGGGAGAGGGGATGCATCGGTAGCGGCGGAGGAGGCGGCAAAGCAGGAGGGAGGAAGGGCTGAGGTGTTGACGTAGGGGAAGGAGGAGGCGGTGGAGCACACGATGGGGGTAGTAATTGGTGGTGGTGGAGCCGTCGTCGTCAGCCGCGCATGTTCACTGTCTGTGCACACGCGCGAGACAAACATAATATTTGTTTTTTGTTTAGGTCCTTAAAAAGTCAAGTAATGAGATGTATGTAATCTAACGTCTCTTGATGGACAAAATTTTTGCGATGATAATTTAACTTATTTATTAACAGATTTTAGATTGTCGACCATATCTTAAGACCCAAATTCCAAAGTGGACGTTTTGGAGACAAATGTTAATTTTCGAATATTTCTAAAACCTAAAATATAATTAACCCAAAATATGAAACAATATGACCCTTAACTTTATTATCTTGTTATAGAGAGAGAAAGGGAAAAGAAGAAAGAGGCCATTGCCAAACATGCAATTTTGGTGTCTTACTAATTTAAAAAAAAAAAATAATATTGCCAAAAGATGGGTCTTTTATTTAGTGGATCAAGGTCACTACCATCCAATATTATAATCACACATGACTAATGTTAATATCTTAGCATATGCTAAGGACTAAATTAGATTTCAGACAAAAACCAGTACTAAAGTAACCCCAACAAACAAAAGAAGCAAAAGAAAAAAGAAAAAAAAAGAAAAGAAAAAGAAGAAAGTGAAATGGAGAAAAGCTCCATTTCTTCGTCCACTACTACAGGTGCAATTTATTTATTTTTTTCATTTTGATCCCTACATATTCTAGCGATTTTCCAGATCTTTGCAAATATAATTGTTTTCTTGATTTTTTTTTTTTTGTTGTCGCACAAAAATTTCAGGAGATGTTGTTGGGAGGAGCAAACCCGACAGATCTTCGGTGCGGTACGCCGCGTACAACTTCGGCACGAGCGGCGCCGCCGTCGCAGTCGCCACCGCCGTGACCCATCCTCTAGGTTTTGCTATTCCTCTAATCTCTTAATAATTTATTTGTTATATTTTATTTCCTTTCGATATCATTCGTATTTGTTCGAGTTGGATCACGGCTGCTTGTGTCCTGCCAGATACGTGTCAGACGCGACACGGACACGGCGCCGGATTTTAAGGGCGTCGGTGCTTGGTAGATTTATTTAAGTTATTGTTCCATTAGGGTCTGCTTGGCAATTATAGGGGTAGCGGTTATGATGTGTTTTTAGAGTACCGGTTATGAACGGTTACGAGGGGTTCGGTTTTGGATGGTTTTTAAGTAGCGGCTTTTAAACCAGTCAAATACGTGTTTGGTAATTCACTAACGAACGGTTCTGAAAGTTTTTTGCACGAATAAAATTAAATAGGGAAGGGTATCAGTAGTTATAATTATATATTGTTTGTGAGGATATAAATGGAATAAAATAATAAACCGCTCAAAACCTACCGATTTGGGGTGTTTATAAAGCCCACCCAAAATTACATTGGTTTTTGAGCCGACCAAATCCAGTGGCTCAAAAAAAAATAACAAGCATGGATTTTCATAAAAGGTCGGTTTAAAAATACCCCAAAGCCGGTGAAACACCATTACCAAGCAGACCCTAAGGAGCGGTTCTGAAAGGTTTTACACCAAATTATGTTTAGAGCATCAATAGTAAGGCTCATCACAATTTCTAGATTCTAGATTTAGAATGTAGGAGCCCATTTTGTAGAATAGTAAGATCCAATTGAAGCTCCATGATGGTCCTGTTCTAGCCACAAGATCTATAGCTTGGGCCTGAGAATTTCTACATTCAAAATTTGCAAACTCAATTTTGTAGAATAGTAAGGCTCCATTTGGAGCCCAAATTTATAGATTTCACATTATTTTTTGACCACGAGTACAACCTTTGTCACCAAAAGTCATTTTATGTTGTTATATCATTTTCTACTATTCACATATAGATCCAACCCATTCTAGATTATTATTATTATTATTATAAATTTGGGCCTCAAGGTACATTATTCAGCTCCATCTATTGTGGATGCTCTTACAAATGAATTCGACTGAGTTTTACGAAATTTTGTGGTGAACAAAATTTCGAGAGCTCCACTTCACCAACCCTGATTGGTCCTTATGATGTAGCGTGGATTCCAACTCCGAATCCTTTTTCTTTTGCTTTATCTTTTTTAAGAGTTGATAAGGATCATATTTCTTTTAGGACTCTTATTTTGACTCTATCTTTTATTAGGATAGGTTTTATCTTTATTAAGATATGTTTTATCTTTATTTGAGTAGGATTATGTTGTCATAAAAATCATATAAATAGGCACCTTATGTATGCAATTGGGGAACAACTTTTAATCAATAAAAATTTTTCTTTAAAGTTTGAGATTTGTTCTCTTCTTTTCTTGGTCGTGGATTCGACTGTTTCGTGGATTCGAAAGTCCCTCGTTTGAGGTTTTCAAGCAACCTTCGTGCGAACCCCTCACAAGGCCCTCCGTCGGAGTTTTTGCGGCACCGCTTCGCTCTCATCAAGCAACGGTGGTCCAGTTATCGTCATCACCGATCGACTTGGCCATTACCAAGCACGAAGGTAAGCCCGTTCCGCTATCTCGCTGCGTCAAGTGGTATCAGAGCCCTACAGATCCAGGATTCCAATTTTTCAAAAAAAAATTGGAATCCTTGTTTCGCAAACAACAATGGTGAAATCCGTCACCCATAAATAGTTTGATATCCTGTCTGGCAATGTAGAAGCCTTGTCAAGCAAAGTTGATGTCATGTCTAACAAACTGGACATAGTACTGGGGTGTCTAGAAATCAAATCCAACGATGTGGTTGATATCGCGAGAATACCACATACAGAGACAGTAGGCACAAACGCTTGTCCTACTACTAGCCGTCCACAAAAGGGATCACAACGTGCTCACAACAGTTGGTCCCCTCACAAGGAATACTGCGAAGACAGCGATGACGATGATTTCAGCCTGCAGGGATTACATTATCAGGGCCCCCAAACCATCAATGCAAACCAACGACGGGGCCATGCATACCAACGACGGGGCCAATGTGACTACGAAGGAGGAGGTGGTTTCAAAATGAAGGTGGATCTTCCCTCTTTCAACAGTAGACTACACATTGAAGACTTTCTTGGCTGGCTCACAAAAGTAGAACGCTTCTTCGAGTACATGAACATCCCCGAAGAGAGGCAGGTTCACCTCGTAGCCTATAGACTTAAGGGAGGCGCATCTGCTTGGTCGGAACAACTCGAGCACATCCGTGCGAGAGTCGGCAAAGCTCCTGTACGGAGTTGGCCCAAGATGCGACGATTGCTGCGACAAAGATTTCTACCTCCAGATTATCAACAGATTCTCTATCGTCGATATTAGAATTGTACACAAGGTGCACGACCTGTAGTTGACTACACTGAAGAATTCGTCAGACTCTCGTCCCGAAATAACATGTACGAGACGGATCTCCAACATGCGACACGTTATCTTGGCGGCCTGAGACAAGACATCCATGATCAACTCCACCCACAGAATATATACACACCACTCAGCGAAGCAATCACCTTAGCAGAGAAGGTGGAACAACAAATTGAAAGATTCAAGAGTCCACAAAACCACTTTGATGCTAACAACCGTGGACCAACAACAAAGGAAGATTGGCCACAAAATCAAGCTGTCAGCTATTCCAACAAGGACAAAGGACCAGCAGATCCTAATTCTCTTCCACCAACTATACCTCCAAGAGGACATGCCTTGCAGCAAGTTGTCAAACCTCAACAAACTGTCAATCCATACAACAAACCAAGAGGAAACAAGTGCTACCGTTGCAATGAAATCGGACATCTGTCCAACAACTATCCCCTCAGAGCACAAGTTGCCTTTGTTGACTATAAAGATAAGGAGGAGAAAGAAGAACATCCAAGAGAAGAAGAGGTACTTCCCGATGATGATGGCGAACGTCTAGTGTGCTTCGTTGGGCGGCTACTACTAGCCCCAAAGATTGAAGAACCACCCGAGCGCCACAATGTCTTCCGAACCCGATGCAAGGTCAAAGACAAGTTATGTGACATCATCATTGACAATGGGTGTACAGAAAACATTATTTCAAGAGCAATGGTGGAGAAGATGAGACTGACCAAAGAATAAAGGGTCATCGGACCCTGAATATTTGGAATAAAGGGTCAGCGGTCGTTATGGTGGCGGCGGTGGTGGCACCTAGTTCTAATTCGTGTAAAGAAATTCATATCCCTTTTCATTGAAGAGGGACTTGGCATTTTGGAAGTGCTATATACTTCAAAAATGCATCTCCGTGTGGTGCACCCCAAAGAGAAGAAATGTCATGGAATATTCCAACACCTGATCTTTTATATTAATCTTGGAAGTTTATGACAGAATATGTTTATATTATTAATCTGTCCAGCTTAGTAGTTAGAAGTCAATGAAGTATAAAAGCTTTTCATGGTATGTAGAAGATAATTTTTGAGTTAATTTTTTTTTCGGGTAATATATTGTTGTAACTTTTGTCTCTTTGAACCCTGTTCACCTGCCACAGTTTCACTAACTTACTATAATGCAGGTTTTGTTACATTAAATTGCAACATTCAGTTGCATGTCTAAGCAATAGTTTTATTCAGAAACAGTCGTTGACAATATTTTATTAACCTACACAAAATAGAGATGGTTTTCACTTAGGTATGTTAATTTTAAAATGAACCGCAGATGTCCTTAAAGTCAGGCTCCAGATGCAGCTTGCTGGCCAGAGAGGTCCTCTAATTGGGATGGTATGCTCTAGTTGCTTCTGATTTTCTCGTCTCATCGAATTATTTCTCTCTGATTTGCATTTCTGAGTGAGATCTATGAATACCGGCAGGGAGAAACTTTCAAAAGGATAATAAAATTTGAAGGGCATAGGGCACTCTATCTGGGACTTGCGCCTTCATTGTTTAGGTCTGTTCTTTATGGAGGTCTTCGGATAGGCTTATACGAGCCTTCCAAATCTCTCTGTAACTTAATATTTGATTCAACTAATATATTTCTGAAAATTGCATCCGGTGCATTTTCTGGTGCCTTTGCAACTGCGTTGACAAATCCAACAGAAGTACTAAAGGTAGACATCTACCATGTGTAACTTCCATGTGATTTATGTTGTAAGATTTACATTTATATATTCTTGTATAGGTAAGGTTACAAATGAACTCCAACTCTGGAAAGGGGACTGTCAAAGAAATTCGTAAAATAGTATCAGAAGAGGGTGTGGCTGCCCTTTGGAAAGGAGTGGGTCCTGCAATGGCCAGAGCTGGTGCTCTAACTGCATCACAGATGGCAACTTATGATGAGTCAAAGCAGGTTTGCTTCTTCACGTGATGCTTTGGCATAATTTTATCTTGTTTCAGTACATTCACTAGTAGCATACTGTTCTACTACAATGAATTTGAGAAGCCATGTAACCTAATCCTACTTACTCTCCTTCTGGTTCAGGCATTGCTCAGGTGGACACCTCTTCAAGAAGGTTTTCATCTACATCTCATGTATAGGGAATTCCTAATTCTTCTTGTTTACATTGATATAATATATACAAATTGCATGAGAAGGCAATTTTTTTGCTTAATCCAACTTTGCTTTTGTGCCTTCATGAAGATCAAGTGGCATAGCTGGAACAGTTGGGACTCTTGTAACTGCACCCATGGACATTATCAAGACCCGTCTAATGGTGCAACAAGGCACTACAAGCTACAAAAATGGATTTCATTGTGCATATCAGGTATTATGGTTGAGAGTGCAGTGGTAAAAGAAGAAGAAAAGAGAATTATCAAACTTACGTGCAAATGCAATTAGACAACCTGCTAATAATAAAGTAACATGGAGGTGCATCTATACTACCAACGCCAATGAAACTTGAGCGACATGTTTCTTTCCTCGTATCTATATAAGTTTTTGTTTTTGTTTTCTTACTTTAGATGTTAAGTTGGAACCCTGTTCACGACTTTAGGATATGTGCTCTCTTTTTCCTGCTTTTAAAATACATTTATGACTAGTTCTTAGTTACTTGGATGCACCTAAATTTTATATCTGATACACTAGGCTATACCCCATATCTTTAAGCCTGTGATTATCAAGCATGGACCAACTTAATTTGAGACATACCTTGTCTCTCTGGTGGTTACCTATAAAAGAGGAAACTGTCAGTCAATTATGTTCGTCATTTTTGTATTCCTATGAGTGATCACATACTACACCTTCATATTTAAGGATTTCGTCGAGGTTGAAGGCAAACCATCTGGTGGTTTTGAGCATTTATTCATATGATCTTACTAAAGAAGGAGCCATTCTCATTGTTAATGTTCCAGCTGTTAAAATTAGGTCTGCTTGCTGCCGGTTCATCAAGAATACGAATACACAAGAAAAGCACTTCATATTGGTATTTTACCAGAGGTTTCTATCAACCTACCCTTGTGCGATCCGGCGCAGTTTTATACGGGTACTGCCAGGGGATAGAGTCAAAATCTCACCCAAGGGGATGAATCAAACAATGCAATGGAATTTACATGTAAATAAGTTACACCCCCATCCTGATGCCAAACCCACCCCAGAACTCCTCCTGTACCTAAGAGAGAGAGAGAGAGAGAGAGAGACTCTCCATCCATCCCTTAGATTGTCCCCTTTCCAACAATCTTTTTGATGTATCTATTTGCAGAATAACAGCGGTGTTGGGCTTTTTAGTTGAGAAAAACATCAACGAAAGATAGAAACCCAAGTCTAAAGTCCCTCTTTCTGTAAGGAAATATTAGCCCCTTGAATTTCAAAGGGCTACCAAGTTTGTCTCCAAGATGAATAAAGTACTAGATTCTTACTTTCAGATTTGCCCACAATACAAAATTGACCCAAAATTCACTTTGCGCAAAGAGAGGAGAATATAATTATATGATATATCTAGTATCTACATCTTATTCTTGTAGAACTTGAGAGAGGTGTATGCAACCCATCATGTATGTATTGGAGCCTCTATAAAGCTACCCTTGAGTTAATTATGATAATTACTCTAAAATTTAACAGCCCAATGTTTGAGAAAACACACGTGTGAATAATAGCAGTGTTGGTTTTTTTGTTTTTTTTTTTTGCTTATCCATTAGCTGCAAGTACTTTACTTCCCATGTCATTATTTAGGTTTTGACTTTTTTTTTTCCTTCTCCTTTTTCTTTTGGCGAATTGGGATGGCTGTCAGGTTGTGCGTAGTGAGGGCATCACAGCACTTTACAAAGGGTAAGTATTTTCTAACTTTCTGTCATTAGAATGTCATGTTCAAACATATTGGGACATGTGTGTACTTGTTTGTGCTTGTCAATGGTTTGTTTCTACTAAATATGATGATTTCCTGATTGTCTCACATGATTTTGTCTTCCCTGGGTCTTGCTTCTTAATCTTGTGCCTCCTCAATCTTCTCATGTTGCAGAAGACCACATGAAACCTGTCAAAATGAAGTCCTAGAGAACATCTATTACTAAGTTTGGTGACCTCCAAATTAGCTAATTGTCACTGAACTTGAACCTTTGCTATATCCTAGATTGTTTGAATATTTGCATTGGTGCGTAAGGAAGAGAAATGAATTTGGATGTGAATCCATGAAAGTAATGTTTGAGCCTATGAATGACATAAAAGAGAAATTAAGCATCATAATGCTAGTTAAAAGACGAAATAATCCTTGGAAAATTTGACTTATGGAAGTATTTTTGTCAATCTCCTTTAAAATAAATGAAGTTATCTTCCTTTCTCCTTTGCTGGAGTAGCTCCTTCTCTCTAACCCAGCATCTGTTTTCATCGTTTATAAGCATTTTATTATAGATCTCTCATTTGTTCATTTTTGTGTCCATCATGGATAAGAAAATTATTGTTAATATGTTAGTTATTGTTGCATTGTTATATGCTCGTCTTATTATTAGTCTTAAAAGAATTAGTGGACTCATTCAATACAGTGAGAAGAAACTAGTTTAGTAAAAGGATTACTTAAATATCATACTAAAATTGATTTTAGATGATGCAAAAATGGCTGTATGACAAGTATTGGCATATTGTGCCTTTCTCGGGCAAATCAAATGTCAACCCTAGGATGCAAGCAAACACCGATGAATCGAGTCAAAACACTGTACAAAAGTTCTTTAGTCAATGCTTTTTGTTTACTGCCTTAATCATGTATAAAGAGTGTAGAAATGAATAATGGGATGATTTTATTGATGGGCTATACTACTTGCTACTTATAGAGGTTCCAACTCCTCTTCATACTACATATTCCAATGTGGGACTAAGGTCCCTTATTGGTTCTCAACACTCCCCCTCAAGATGGGCGATAGATATTAATCATCATAATCTTGTTACATAGCTGTAGTTTGGGCATGATAATTTCTACATTCAAAATGTAGGAGCTCATTTGTAGAATAGTAAGGCTCAATTGGAGTCCGATGATGGTCCCAACCCATTTTGGTTTTGAAAATGAGGGAGGAAAAATAAGTTCGACTGTGCCCCAACCCATTTTCTATTATTCCACATGCCCTAACCCATTCTTAGATTTATTTATTTATTATTATAAATTTGTGCCCCCAAGATGCATTTTTCAGCCTCATCTATTGGGGATGCTCGAAGTACCCAATCATGATGCTAGTTTTATTTACTGTTGAGCATCATGATGTAGCTGCATTTTCTGTATGTTCTTTTCAACCCCGAGGACTAGGTTTAGCTATTACCAGAGCAGTTAATTGCTTTAGTATGGCACAGTCTTGTATGGTTCTGTTTATTGTCGATGACCATTAGTATAGTTTGTAGTGAAGGTTTGAAGTTGTTGTACCCGCTCGGATATGCAGCTCAGTAACATATAACCATTTATTGGTTTTACTGCCATGACTACCATCAGATTAGCTGAACAATTTTTTGCGCCAAACTTTGCAACTCTACACAGAACAGTAGTTTCGTATATTATTAACTTGGCTTCTTTCCATTTCTTTTTTTTTCCGTGTATGTTCTTGCAGAGGATTTGCAACCTTTGCTAGACTGGGTCCTCAGACTGCAATCACATTTCTAGTCTGCGAGAAACTACGAAACCTTGCTGGAATGAATGCCATCTAATTCCATCATTTTTACAGTCTTCAGCTTTGGGCTACTTCTAATTAAAGAGTGCTGTGCTCTTATTCAAGGGGCAGAAAGAAAAATAGTCACACGGTTATTTGATATATTGTATTTACATATATTTTGTAAACTGTCTTGTTATTGCTTGAGTGATTCTTATCAGGAGAGAACTTTCACGAATTATGTACCAACCAAACACACGAGAATTAACATTTCAACTGAAATGAAATTACTTCCCTGGTTGTAGTGACTTGGAATATTGATGAGACTATTTCAAATTCAATCATGTTCCGGTTTCAATATTTATCATGAAATTTACTTTGCAAGTCATTTTGGTGAATTAACTTTTCGGTACAGCTACCGAACTCGAGTGGCTCTTGTGGTTACCGAGGAGAGATATAAGACCATGACTGGATGGCGGAAGATCAGTGGATCGAGCCACAGAGATGTATTATTCCTTCCATTTATTTGGTAGGAGTTGGGAGGGACGGTTAATTTAGTAGATTAAAACAATATTAAGCAGTTCTCTAGATGCCGGATCAGATTTTGCAAAGTTACTAGAGGCTAACTAAACTGCAAGAGTTGCAATGAAGAATGAAGGATTTTGGAATATTTTTTTTTTGTAGGAATCTAACTATAGATTGGCTTCCCTTTATTTAGACATCATCCTGCCGCAAGCCGACACTCCCACACACTCCTGGGTGACTCGGTGCTTCAACCCTGCCCAAACTCTCCTCATCAAACCCGAGCCTTCTCGAGCTCTCTCTTAGGACTTGTTCTTTATGTTGGGGACTAGTACCAACAAACTTTACTTGGCCAAGATGCCTTCACGGAATGGAAAGGAAAGGAAATCAATTCCTCGGTGTTTCTTTTCTTTTGGAAAATTACAATTTATATCGATTTTTCTTTCTAGTGTTTGAAAATGTCAAAGAAATTGGAAGGAAAAGTGAATACTTAAATGTGGAAAAGTGAAAGGATGGAACCACTTTCTTTCCATTGGAAATTACTTTCATTTCCTCGTTAATTTCTTTGGCACCAAAACATAGAAAATTAATGGCTTTTCTTTTCCAAACTCCATGATTCTGCAAACGAGGCCTTATACAAGAAATTACTTTTATCTTCCAATTAAATCCAAATGATGGACCAACAGTTGGAAATCAAGCATAGGCAATAAATTACTTTTTATCTTCAAATTTATTAGAGGGATCAAGTAGGACTGGGATCATGTAATGCTAATATTTTATAATATCATACAGACAGGAAGAATGTATGAGATGTTGGCAATTTCTTGTGGTCAATATCTCACGTAGATATGAGAATATCTTATGCATTATTCCATATTTGTTTGACGTTACGATGTATTATGAGATATCCACAATTTTTCGATTTTGTCCTGTTGCAATGCAGCTATGTTGCAGGCTGCCCAGACCCACTGTCACTTAATTCTCTCCAAGAGTTATTATTATTATTTGAACAAATTAGTGCAATCAGTTGAGTTTGTGAAAGTATAAACCCATGAATTTTTCCACAGCTTGTTGAATGGAGAGCTCTTCTATACTAGTGGCAGTATATAATATATTCTCGTGTAACCATTAATTCCATACTGGCAGTATATTCTCTTGTGTGTAAGCATTAGTTGGAATATTTTCACCTCCTGAGAATGAATGCTGAATTTGATTGATATTTCTGTGTGATTGAAACTTCCTAGACAATTAGACGAGAACCATCCATTATAAGCACAAATGATGGAGTTCTTAATGTTCATAATCTTAGTTTTCTGGCCTAAAAAATGACACGAAGCAAAGAAACAGTAACAGGATGAGATACTAGTTAAAATTCTTATTTGATTAAACTGTTCCATCTCCCAAGCGAAATCAGCTCGGTTTTCAAAATTAATGACAGAATTCATGACTGTGACTATCATAAGCGGGAGCAGATCAGTTGTCCCATTTAATTCTGTCCAATTATGTACCCCTTCCTATTACATGTGGGCCACCATCCATATATCTACACCTATGGTCCACATGTAATAGGAAGGGGCACAGAAGTGGACAGAATTAAATGGGACAACAGATCTGCTCTCATCATTAGCAAAGTTAATACACACGACAACTGGAGAAGGATCAACTGTTAATATCATTCGGCAAATCTATGCACTTCAAAGAGTGTAATTGTCCATCATACAAGAGAGTAGTAATTAAAAGAGGATACACTATACACACCTCTAACTTCATTACAATAGTGTTCCTCCATAACATTTAATCTCTGCTATAGCATAATGTGTCTTCACAATCAACCACAAAAAAGCGACTTCATCGATAATGATCGTGAGAAGCGAGTTATAAAATTGGGTGCAGACATACAGAAAACATACACTATTGACAAGAAAAGCATAACACCATTCATACTTCATCAAGGACTATTACTTGCTCTTCGACCATGGTTTAAGTACGCTCAAGAGGATGACAACAAGGATGATGATAAGAATAATTATCGCTATGCACATGCACTTGCGTGAGCTCTTCTGTAGCATCCTTGCTTTTTGGAGAGCCGCGGATCCAGACTGCACAGCTCCGGTAGCACCTGAAACCTATAGAGGAGTTTCAAATACAATAAAGAACAAATAAACACACGTAGAAAGATTAACAAAGAAACTATAGTTTTTGCATATTTCGGTTCCGTAATTTGTTACTAAGTTCTGCCACAAGCAATAACTTTGGGGAAACAAAAAATGTGAAGCGCCAGAGAAACTGGTACTCTCTTACATGTGATTCGATGTTATCCAGCATATCGCCTTGGGCTTCAACCAACACCGCCATGTCAAGGAATATCTGCACATAATGGTAGATGAATATTAAGTTCCAGATTGAAGAATTTCTAGGGCTGTTTCCTTTTCCACTGTTACTTGTTTTATGGCATGCTGCAAACCACAATTAATTATCAATGAATCAAAATAATCAACTCTGGAAGGTGCTAAGAGCCAAAAAACTAAATAAAAGCTGCACAAGTATAACTCGCTTTTATTTGACAACCAAGAGAGCATCAAACGTCGTCTGTCTTAGTCAAGTTCTACAGGAAGTTAAACTGGAATTACCTGCTGTAACTCGAGAAGCTTCGTCTGAATTTCTCTCACAGTATCATGGCGCTCCTGGATTTCTGCTAGTGTGTCCATTACCTGCCAGAATACAAGTAATCCTCGTAAATTATATATCGAGATGCCGCAGGAAGTTGCATAAACTATATCTTTGTGAAGTCCTCATAAGAAAGTAAATTGAAATGAGTGAAAAGGAGACGAACCTGGCCACGCCCCTGCTCTTGAATTGCTTTCTGAAATATCTGTTCACTATTTCCAGTCTCTATCAATTGGTCGATTGTCTGCACAGCGAATAATCACGACATATCCATTGTAATAGTATGAGCATGTGGCTTTTTGATGATCTTACCTCTTCATCAGCCCGGTTCCCGGTTACTATTTATGAGACCCAGACGAAAAGGATAATCAGTGAGCACAGTATAACAAAGATGACAAGAAGTTAACACGCACACACACACACACAGAAATAATAACCTGTAAAAACTCTTCTTTCCACAACCTCGCGATATTCTTGTTGGATTGTCTCCCGAAGACTCTGCAAGGAAGATTAAAAGATGGAAGATGGAAAAAGTTCTACTAGTCAAAAACAAATTTCTTCAAAAAATGGCATAGCTGGATGTTAGTTAAAAGGAAAAATCATTAAGCAACTATTTTCATAGTTTCAATCCTAATATCCAAGCATTCAGTGCAGAGAAACTCCAGTTAGTATGTTGTTTGTAACCATCAGGGTTTCACTGACAATATGGTACTCCTTTTTCACTACTTGGTCACTGAATGTGGTCTAGTTTGTTCCTTCTCCTATGAAGAGAATTTTACTAATGGGTTCCCGGAGTCTAATGCCTTATTTTCCGTCTCCAATCCTAGCTCAACATTTCTTAGTCAAGGATCTATCTACTTCTTCCCTGGTAAGGCCTAAAAAGGGACTAGATCTTAAACAGATATTGGTATATCCATGTGATGAGGTTTGTGGCACAGGATCAACCTTTATATTGAAAGGTTATCACGTACCCAACTCTCACTGGGCTGGGCTCAATTGGGAACAGGCTGAATTCAGATTTCTTAGTTGCTTCCAGTGGCAGACGCATAAATTATTTTGAGGGGAGGAGGGGTGAAAACATGTTAACTAAAATTTTAAGGGGGGCATTATAGATATATTATATAAATAAATTAAAAAATAAGTATAAAATAGATATAATGTGGCTAGTAAGAAATAAACTCACTAATCCTCACAATTTACCAACTAGTCAACATATAGTTATTAATTTGTAGAGAAAATAAAGTGTAGGTTAAACAAGTACTATAAAGAAGGAAACTGAAAACTCGGAGTGGGCTGGACGGTTTGCTTCTGCTATTATATCTATTGACGTATGATTGATGACCTATTGACCTATATATCTATTAACTATAAAATCTCATATTTGGGATGCAAATGACGTTCGTTTGGGTTTTCAGATGTAGTTTCATTTTGTCCAAGATACATGGCTGATGACACTTGGGGTTGGCAAAGCCTGAAGGTTGTGCAAGCACAATAAGAAATTGGTAAAACTCCCTTCTTGTTTACATAATAAGATACTTTACATCAATAGCCCTTCTATAGCTAAGAAAAGCACTGCAGATCTTTCTCTGAATAAACTGGAACTATCAACAAGCTCCTTTTCTCCATGAAAAGGTCCTCCGCTGAGGAAGTCCGTCTCCTTTTTAAGAAGCACTCTCTCTTTCTCTAGACCACTTTCGTGACGTTAGCTAAACAAAATTTTGCATTAAAAAGGAAAAGTTACCCACTAAAGGCAAGTCCTCTTGAAAAAACCTTACCTGCTTCAATGCTGGATTTTTTGTAGCTTCAAAGAAAAATATGTTGGACAGGTGATTTTTTTTTTTTTTGAAAAAAAAAAAGTAGGCAGCCAAGAGTTGAGCTTATCAAGTGTCATGCCTTTATAAATGAATTTTGTTAGAGATGGAGTGAGATTTTATCTTCTTACATGATTTTAATTGAGTTTTAGTGGATCTTTTCCCTACAAGTGATACCAAATAGGACAGTTGTGGTCGTGCTTAGCATTATGAGTTGTGCACCATTCATTTCCCACTGTTGATGTCCCCCAGTGAGCACATTCATGCACCTTAATTTCAGATTATTAATTTGTTCACAATTGTGAAGGTACAACACACTTCCAGAATGTACGCAAGGTTAGGAATTTAATACAGGTTAATTGTTTTCTTTCTTCAGGAATCTAAGGAAACCTTAAAGAAGTGGTATAGTGAGCCTAATATCGGAAAGATTTAAGGAGGCTCTAAAATATTTCAAAAATATGGTGCAACTACCTAATCTGTAAGACATATTTACTTCACATTCTTTAAATAACATAAAACTGCCGCAAGATAATCTAGTTCTTCAACAAACATTCAGATTCTGTTTTAATCTCCATATTTAGGCTCTCCAGTATCCGTGTTATTTCCATATAGAGAATATGATGCAAGGAATGCCTTAAACAAGTCAATCACAGCATCGGCTAGCATATAGATGTTACCTGGAAATCTGACATTCTTTCTTTCAGTTTCTTTTTCAATCCTCTGTATTATATTAAACACATTAGACAGGCAAGCATGAATAGTAATTTTATGAAGAAGTACGAGTATAACAGAATCTGACAAAAAATTACACTGTAGTTGCAGTTCTTGATCGATCTACGCTTGAACCCTTTCCACATCCTGGTCTCTGTCTATTAGTCATATTCTAGACAAAGGAACCAAGCAAAAGTCAGTGCATTTTATTAAAGACTGACAATGATATTGAATCACGTTATCATAACTCTGCTATAAAGGATCAAAAAGAAAAAGAAAAATGTATATATGGAAGAAAATATGTAATACAGTGGTACAGTGGAAAAGGAATACAAAGTCTTTAATTCAATATATCAAAGGTAATTTTTGTTTAATTCCTCATGTGGGACATTCAAGAATTCTTCCTATCTACAGAACTTCCTTCTGCACTAGAAGCGGTCTTCTAGAACATTAAATTTACACTTCGAGAAGGAGCATCCTGATAGATAAATTCAGACTAAATGGGAATTTTCTTGGTGTAGCATATGTTTACAAAGATATTGATGGATTTCATGTAGGAGTGGGCAAAGGAAACACTTCAGTTACCTCTCATTAGAGTATCAAACCATATAAAGGAGCACTAAAAATGATGAAGTGTATTTCATGTCAAAAATGAGAAAATGTAACTGTTAAATATATTCATTAAGATATTACAATATGAGAAAAATCATGGTACACAACAGAGCTTCTGTGAAACAAGGGACAAAAATCCCACTAGTCAAAATATCTTAACAATATAATATGGTAACGGACTAACGTGACACTACAAACTTGATAGGCAACTTCATGCAGCAATCCAGCATACATCTTCTCTCTATATGTTAGCCGATAAAAAAAAATCAAATTCTTTTTCAAGTATAAGTCTTTTCTCTGCCTTTTCTTTTTCACAGAAAATAGGTGAAACATATACTAAAAAGAAAAAGAAGCAGCATACATCTTTGTCCAGTTCTTCAAGTTTTGATTTAGTCTTACGCGCAATTTTGATCACTTCATTGATATCTTTCTCCATACGATGCTTAATTGCTGCAGCACAATATGTAAAGATATGATTATCAATAAGGTGTAGGTTCACTAAACAAAAGAATTAAGTGCAAATGAACAATAACATGCACTTGCAAAGTTACCTTTCATAGAAGCTGCCTTGGTAACAGTTTTTGATTCCTCGTTTGCCTCCTACATACAAAAGAATTTAAAGAGGCGGGGAAGGAAAAAAAATGAACTAGAGGAAAATGACATCATGAATATATAGTTTTGCCTGTTTATTTTTTCTTTAGAATATGGATGAATACTCGGAACAAATACTCAATCTTGCTACTCCCACCATATAAAAAACAAGAGTAACTCAGTGATCTGAATCTGAACAACAGACTCATAACCAACCATGCAGTTCCCACAAAATTATATAGAAAGCCCACTTTTACAATACAAAAATGCAACTGCAATACCACAACAAATCAGGCTTCAAAAAGCAATCGGAGGCCTAGGGACTCCAATGATCTGTGAGGATCTTTTGTTAAGATGTTTACGGTTGGCACTAGATTTGGTTGCTACAACCAAATCGTGGTAAATTGGTAAATGAAACTGTTTCTATAGAGTTGTTCCAGTAAGATAGTAGAATATTACGCTGAGATTTGGCAGTTGCAATAAATACGGTCTTTTAGCCATATCGTGGGAGATTCAATTTTTTTGGAGATTTTTTTGACTTTCATCCCACTTATTAATATGAGTTTGTACTTGCATCCCACTTTTTATTTTTTTTAGACTTACATCCCACTTTTTGTTACTAAAAGTATTTTTCGTGACAAAACAAATATTTTTCGTGACAAAATGAATATTTTTAGTGACAAAAAGTGGGATGTAAGTCCAATAAAATTAAAAAGTGGGATGTAAGTACAATTTCATATTAATAAGTGGGATGAAAGTCAAAAATTCCCTTTTTTTTTCATGTGATTTTCTTACTATCTTGTACAACCGCTTGGAGGCATTAAATTGGACCATAGAAGCCAGAATTTTCTAGGAGGCCAACGAATTTCAGTAAAAATCGCGATTCGACAGTTCTTACTTAGGAACGACTTGGGAGCTCGTTTCTCATGCGATATGAGCACTTTCCATAACAGGGCTAGAATTTTAAAAAAGGACAACAATTTTGGGGAAAAAGTTGTAGAATTGTTAATACACGTTCATCAAAGTAACAAGAAACTAAGAATTACTTACCGTGGCATCATAAAAATCACCATGCGAATGATGTCTCTGTAACTTTGAACTGAACTTTAAATTCTAATAAGTATTAAGATAAATTTTGAGAACAATAATTATAAACATAAAAAAATTATTAGCGGACGTTCCCATCACACTCCCAACGTTAGACTCTTCTAAGTAGTCGCACTCCCCTGCTCCCGCTTTTGGCTTCTAAGAATAGGACCCTTGAGGGCTTATTGTAAATCATCCCAAAAAATGAATGAAAACATGCCTCCTCAATAAAAGGGATTCCACCAAATTCGGCTTCAACTCTTTTCATTCTATACAGATCATCCAATGCTCACGATCCTGGAGTTTGCGAACGAAGATATTTCTCTGCTTCCTTTCTGTAAGATTCTGCCAAAAAGCAGTTATCTGCAAACTCTTCAGGGTTTTTCCTTTTTCTTTTTTAATAAAACCTTAGAGTTTCTCACTCCAGAAACCCCATGCCAGGGACATCATAGTCAAGTCTCAAGAGGTCCCACCACCCACCTTTCCCTCAACAACATCCACCATGATCTCATGGAACCAAGCCAACTCCTCACCTGACACCATCTTATACATCAGTGACAACTATTCACTTAACAAATGAAGCTGTTTCATCTTGAGCTCCACAAATCACACAAGAGTATTCAGCATCTAAAGGTGTCTTTCTTAAATTGTATACAGCTATCAAATATTATGAACAACTAATGACATCAAGAGTCTGCTACTTAAAAGTAGCAGCATTCTCCACTAATGCTTCATAGAGCACAGACTTCCCCACCTTCATTCAAAAACTATTGAGAAACAGAGGATAGACAGATATGATCAAAGTGGAAATAAATTTCATCCGTCAATTCAGCAACCTATCAAATCTTAAAATCTCATCCCTTAATCCTTAAAATTCCAGTCTTAAAGTTGACATCTAACTCAACTAATTTTTCATTCTCTGTTCCTTCTTTTGTTTGGGGTGGTGGGTGGCCACCATACACACTAGATAGGTCATCTAAATAGATGAAATATACCAATGATTCAGATGTTCCGTACTCTAATATGATGCCATTGGAAATAGTAAAAGAGAAACAAAGCAATAACATTAGAGAAATTCTTGGAGAAAGTTGTAATTCAGAGTAAATCATATGTTATAGTGATTGCTCATTCTAGAACATAGAGATTTAGAATTCATAACCTTTCCATTTTGTATATGCTCACAAAGGAAAAAGGAAAAACATAACACTTGAACTCTTTAAATAATATGTATACAAGTCTTGGTGCATACTTCAATATAAATCCTTAATGCTTTTGCTATATTTTTTATCAATTTTGATTACAAATAAACCATAAGTCCCCTCTCTCATTTGTAAGCAACGAATTTAGCCAATTTTAGTTTACATAGGCACCATAGTCGGATAATCCCCTCTACCCTTGCATGCAAAATAGAAATAGTTTAGCACAAGAAAACCCCTCTTCTCACAAAAGAAAAACCCTCTCCCTTTCTAGCACGAATTTATGCCCTTGAGAAAAAGTACTATCCAAAAGAAATATCAAAATTGTGGTACGTTGGACATTTATAAAACCATATTGTGAATAAAAATAGGCATCACACATTTGCAGCAAGCCTTACAGATGCAAAGTAAATTGCTGGGCAGGATGGTCATCAGACACATCTATATTGAATCTTTGGGCTGTAAGGCCATTATTGAGTGAAAACTAGTTGGCTCTAATAGCTCTTTTAATTAAAAGGAAGCTTTATGCTTGAATTGATGAGAAGTCACAGGCATATGATCCTCAAGAGTATGGCAAGATATGTCGTGGTACTTGCTGGTAATGCTAAACAGAACAGTGTGTCCAGGAAACCAAAGAAGATGCATATATTCAACAGAAGTATAACAGAACACTATATGATAATCAAAACCTATCAAGAAAAGGCTAGCAATTCGCTTGCAGATATTAAATGACGATGAAAGATCTTATACAAAGTAATGATGAATACCAGTGTTAAGGCTTAGTCCACCAACTCATCATATATACACTACACTCAACACAAGAAGCAATCGTGCTCTCACACGAAATGATAATTTGTTTCAGCATTGAGCAAATAGGTAAAGCATATTTATGAAAGGTTATGGAGGTATTTTCTCAACCATGGATAACATCATATTTCTAATATTGTGAAAACTAGGCTCAGTAATTTATTTCTATTGAATCTTCCCCCCAAACCAGTAAGCTTCTCATGCAAATATAGACGCTTGTGGGTTTCATCCGGCATAAAGCTGAAAGGAAATTTTACAATTGAACTGCAATGGCGTCAACAATCTTATACAAAATCATCACAAAATGAATTTCATACCTGAAGCTTCTTCAGTAGGCTCATCAGCTTCTCAATTTCTTTCTCGATGTCTTGAACCTAAAGTAGAAACAATACAATCTGCTTTAGTACAGAAACAACTGTGCACAGAGATAATGAATCAGATTAAGGACAAAGACAAACATCATGTCACACAAAAAAAGAACAACAATCAAACAAGAAATACCGACCTGTTTGAAGAAACCTTCCAACCCCATTTCTGCTGAGTTCGGAACCTGTGTTCCTAATTCAATATCTCCATCTCCCGCACTCTGACTTTCAGTGAGCTTAAAGGAATCCTGTCAAAAGCACAGTTACACAGAAAATAGGCTCCTATTAATTTTCTTTACTTGAATGACTCCAAGAAAATAACAAGATCAGTAAATAAGATTATCCTGACATAAATATAATCACAGAAGAAACAGTTGCCCCATCAATATTGTGAATATCCCGATAGGAAAAAAATAAGCAGAATAACCTTATAAATAGAATAAGCGTTTACTAACCGTAAAATAAAATCAAAGCAGTTCAACAAATTACTGCTTTATACTGATAAATATTATAGGCTGTTACATACAGTAAATTTTTTGTTCTCCACAAGACATACAAAACATATTTAATTTAGCAAATATGTCACAATTAATGTGATATTAATAACATAAACAGTTATAAAAAATAAGTACTTATGTTGAAATCATTGGAGATCCTGTTATTTCACAAAGAAAAAGAACACACACAACAAGAAGGTTTGTGTTGCCTGAAATAGATAAAAGAAACTCCAGATCATGTAGCCCACCCACACCCACCCACACACACACCACCAGCCACCCCACCCGATCCGTGTCCTGGATCCCGTGACTCCAAACACGGTGGTTCTCGATAACCAAAAAGTGGCAATCCGGATCTTGAAAGATGGAGTTCAAAATTTTCCAAAGATATTACTCAAAAGAAATTAAAAATAAAATAAATTGTAAACAAAGCGTACCGAGTAGATAACTTAGGATTCAACATGAATTCTTCCCTTCCTGTTCGGGTTTATGAAATCCTTCCCCTATCAACTTCCATTAAGACTAGTTAGTTCCCTACAAGATATATTTATTAGTTGCTCATTTGGACGATTTGTCAAACTTTATGTTACGAATTCCTTCAATGAATATCGAATTTACTAAACATTGGGGTTATACAGAGACACACAAACCCACCATTCTTATGCAAACCACGACCTCAAATTGTGCACCTCGTACGCCTACCCCATAGTTCTGCATACCCGTATCTATACCTTGTATGAACCAAATTGCTACTTAGGTAACATTGATATAAACTTTCCACCAAGATAAAATATTATTTACTTGTTCTCACCGGCATCTTCTTGGAGTCAATACATGCTAGGGAGAACAAGTTTTCTCAGTGATAAACATCTTTTCTAACGTGTCTTAGCAAGTCAACAAGAGCTTTGCCTTGTTCTATGCGAAACTAGCATATTTGATGTCTCCACCGAAATTAAGAGTTACATGAAAAGAACTGTAAGTTCAAATGCCGGTGGGATGTTATCCATTGGATACAATGGATTACAACTTAATAGTTTGCCCCATTAGCAATCATGGGATACACTTCTATGATTCCACTGGAATATCCTAAGGATGTCTTGATTATCGTATCATTCAATATGATGTTTGAACATTAACAACCATCATCAATTTTCTTTGCAATAAGGCAAATTAGTTATTTAAAATTGTT